>JAEUYN010001723.1:187500-279806 GCA_018257835.1 Euura lappo
CGGATAATCAACGTTCTACTGTAAAGCACTCAGAACAATTTGTGAGCTATATTGGTTGTTTAATCTGTATATTGATGTAAGTATTTGACCGGTCATCAGCTCCATGGCGAAAGCAGTTGTGACGCATATGCCAGAGCCTTAAAATCAGACTGCAGGTACATTGAACTAGATTGTTGGAATGGACCTAGTGGAACGCCCATTATTTATCACGGTCATACCGCAACGACCAAAATTAAATTCACAGACGTGATAAAGACTATCAAGGAATATGCCTTTGTTGCTTCCGAGTAAGAGTTACAACAACAAAATCAAGGCCTCGGCACACGCGGTGCTTGTTTTGTTGCTATTTGCTTGTATTGCTTGTTTCCCTGCGTGCCAATCACAATACACGTCAAGCAAGCAAGCTAGTAGCGAAAAAGCACGAAAAATCGCACCGTGTGCCGAGGGCTTTACTCTTTTTTATTCATTGTCAACCTCGTTGTTTTGGTTTGCATTAATCTTGACCTGAATCTACGTCCAGATGCGTTCGACATCGTATACCCGACGTACTTAAGACCTCATTTTAACAATGTTGGTCCGACCTCAGGAATCAGACGTCTTTGAGACGTCCGAATGTTGAGGTTGTAAATGCGAAAAGTGTTTGGTGACGCGCTTCTAATCGAACGTGTCGACGAGACAGAGGCCGCTCTTCCCTCACCGGAGGTGTTGAGGGGGAAAATTATCGTAAAACATGGAAAACTCCAGTGTAGGAGATAAAGCGATAGATGCATACAATGACGATATTTCACAAGAGATGGACCTCAGAAGCACGATACGAAGCGGCATTTTATACGTAGAAGACGACATTGACAGACAATGGAATCCACACTTCTTTGTCCTGACTGAACAGATGTTGTATTACACAGATACGTTTGCACCATCCGTAGAGATGAACCAGGACGAAGATGAAGAGAATCTAATCCAGCGACCGATAGACGTAGGTGTTTTCTGTAGGTCGTTAATGATGATCCCTGATATGAATGATCCCTGGTATAAATCCCTGTTATGAATGATCCCTGGTATAAATGTTACTAGTTTTCTGTCCATATTTATCTGGATTCACTGGATGGTTAGGGCGTGTCCACCAACTGGGTAACGTACTTTTGACGTAATTGTGACCCTCCCCTAAGATGCTGCTTAATGCTCTGGCTACTCTTCCTCTCATGGTAACGTAACAGAATGTTTCACTTGAAAATTGAAAATAATACATTTTCAAATAATTTGAAATTGTAAAATGGTATGAAAATGAATTTTTCGTCCTACCTCCTGTCACGACTGGTCCCACGGTCCATACGTCGCCTACCCTCACACACCCTCACACACACACACTCTCACACATACACTTACACTTAACTACTAGATCTTAGAGTATCCGCAATTCTACTCTTTTCGCTTGAGCCTGACGGTGCATCACACGATACGCGTGGAACCGCGTACCGTGGGACAGCTCAGTCAGTCTTATGCACTTCCCCCTGGCTTCTTCAGTCTTGACTAAGAATAAGATCTCTCTTAACTACTAAGAATAAGATCTCTCTTAACTAGTAGATATCAAACTGTTGTACACTCTTGAATAATCACTTGCTACTCTGCATGAAACTGTTATATTTAATAATCACTACTGTTCTACGCTGAATGCTGAACCCATATAAAATGCTTGACTTGCTTTAAGGCTTGTTACATCCGCTTGAAAACGCGTTTTTTCATACATGCGAAGCGGGTTGACTCTGAGTTATTGTGACCGCTTGGCGAGCGGGCGCACATTTCCATTACAGCCTGCCTCACTGTAAAAAATTACAGGTGTAACCTAGTTTGGAGTTGTTGGTTAAGGATTTCGGTGTTAATAACAACACTAATAAAGTGTATGTGTTACGCGCAACCGTAGGTGAAGGCTCCGGTTGCTATACGTCTAATCCGAGGTCTAATCAAATGAGAGTAATCTCCGAGCGGCTGAAGACTACTCCCGTGGGCTTAGCTTGAATAGAGTCCTAAGGACACCTGTGAATCCGTGAGGCGGTCGAAGTGAAGAGTGAGATACTGAGCTGATAACTAATTTATTATTAACATCCAAAAATCAAATATACTAATAACAATTCTAATGCTAAAATGCTACTTTAATCAAAGGTAAAATTAATATGAGAATGATATGAAATTTAGATTAATGGGAAAAGGAGTGAGTCAAAGAGCGCGTCACCCCTGAGTCACGTCGGACGTCAACTTCAGTTTCACCTGCCACGGGTATCCTAGTACGACCATCGGCGCCTAGCCAGGGGACCGGGGGAAGACGTATCAGCTGTACTCGCTTCTTTATTCCACCCAACAGGAGCGGCCCGTTCCGGTAGAAACCTTGAGTACCTTCAACCTTCCAAATCCACGTCTCTGGCCTTACTTTGCCGTCACGTCAGGTACTGACCCGTCAACTAGGTGTGACGCCACGTGAACTCCGGGGCGGCTGGACACTTTGACCGGCAGCGCTCACCTCTACGGTAGATTTTGACTGAGGAGCAACTCCCGGAGTATCCCTTAAATATACTTTGGGTTGCTCTAATTTCGTAAACTATTGATGTGGTAAGCCCGACATCAGCAGTTTACGGAGTGATTGCCGCTGGATTGACAAGTCCCTTGTTTATCCTACTTTCGGGCAAGCGAGCGTGTGCAGGAATGCGACGACTAAGCACTTATGACATTTGAAAGAAAATGGCCGTTCGTAACATATGTAACACTCCGGAAATTTTGTAAAATTAAGAATGGTGGTATCGTATGTAAAAGAATACCACGTGTTGTGTTCAACTAGAACAGACTCCGATTGGTGCCATTGAAGAGACTCGGGTGTTAATTTCACACGGTTTGAGATTAAAAGATCCAAAATAGGAATCCCCACAGTGTCAATAATGAAATAAACCGTATCTGGGTCAGTATAATTCACCGCTGGGTGTCAAAATCTTCTTACGTACGATTTGAGGGTGAAGTTTTACTCTTTGAGTAGTACTTTTTGAGGCGTACGTGGTGTTAAAGTTGCATTGACACACGGAGAAAAAGGAACGGTTCCTGTAGCTGATTGAATACATATTTGCATGAACATAACCTATAACAGCTATGGGAGCCATGCTGTCAGTTGCTGCAACCTACCCGTATAGCTCCCACAACTATACTCCGGCTTCCACAGCTATACTCTGCACTCCTGTAGCTGGACAACACACTGTTATGACCAAAGACCTGATTGTTAGTCCAGTCAATAGGGAGCAAAAAAGGGCTTTGCTGTGCAAAAGGTGGTGTAGTAGCGATTTTTGGATATGTTATTTAGTTAGGGGCCCCGATGAAAAATCCAAGTTTTCGACCTTGGGGGGGGGTGCGCTCGGTCCGCTATCTTGGATTAAAGGGACGAAAAATTGTTTTTTTCGGAATAACTTCTCAACGGTTGATCCCACAGAAAAAATGTCGAATACAAATTTGAAGAAGACTAAATTCCCTACATTTTTTGTATCAACGATTTTTTTCTAAGTCTGATATGTAACGAGTTACAGCGGCGGAAACATGAACATTCTTCGAAAAAATCGTAAAACTTCATTTGTTCATGGTAAATTTTGTGAAAATGAATTACGTAACGTTCTTCCGCACCACATCAACATTATATAACGACATCTACTTGAAATTGAAGTGATTCTTTTGTTACGTATGCATCTTTTTACTGACACTGTACTGTGGTATGAATTCATACGACGTATATTAATATGAGCGTATGGATTTTAAAGTGCCGTTCAATGGGTTCTGTAACAACGGTTTCCTAGAGCAGGTATAGACCGTCCCTCGGGCTTGTTTCTTTTATGATGGTCGAAAGGGACGCCCCCCTCTCCCCTCTCGAAATAAACAGGCAGGGACTGGAGGCCTGGGGTCCCAACTGAACGCACACAGGTTCAGTGAGTCAGTGTGCTTGTAGCTAGCTGTTCGGTCGGACGTAGTTAGTTGCATCACTTTTCGCTATGGCGAATCCAGAAATGGAATTTTGTTTCATTTGTGATACAAGTTTGAAAGAAGGTGACCACATTGTCGTGAAAGAGAGAGGCGTGCAGACTCTTCTGAAATCTAGCGAGAAACGGGGAAATCGCGAACACGTGCGCATTCTGAGAAATTTATCTTCAGTGACTGTTCACGCCGCATGCCAGAAGAATTATAATAACGAAAAATTGATCGCTGCGTATCTATGTAGAACTGCTAACGCACCTCCCGCAGTGGCGTCTACGTCACGGCGTTCGAGTATTCCAAAGTTTGACTTTGAATCCCAATGTTTCCTGTGTACTGAAGAAATTACCCTCGACTTCTTGAACAAACAGCGGAAAAGAAAGGTTTTGGATCGAGATATCATCTATCGGGTGGAAAAATTAGGAGTGAAAGATACGATTTTAAAAGCAGCCCGAGAACGCGGCGATGAATGGGGACGACAGATAATAGAACGCATTCAATTCGTCTCGGATTTGGTTGCTGGGGACGCAAGGTACCATTCCTCTTGCCAAAAGCAGCTGTATAGTCGAGTCCCGTCCGGACAGAAAAGAGGATATCGGTTGATAAAGAGGATAGAGATGTGAAGTCTGTGATTCCACAATCTCTGCAGGTATTCTTTCATGAAGTAATTGTGAAAAAGAAGCGCAGTTCTTTGGAAAAATGGAATAGGATATGCGAATCCTTATCGCATGCTGTTATTTCTGCGGCAAGGCCTCGTTCTTTTTTGTCGTCGCTTCTAATCGGAGTCAGTACATATTTATACAAGAAATTCGGGTCGAAAAAACTCATCAACATGCTGTCATCGTTGGGCTTTGCGGCGTCTTACTCTGAAACGACGCTTTTCGAAAAATCTGCCGTTGTGCGTCCTGGTACATCGATTGATCCAAATGCATTCTCTCAAATTATTTTCGCTTGTCCAGAAAAACCAAAAACAGAATGACATCATTAGTGTCTTCCAGGATCCGGATGCCCGATCTGAAGAGATCGCAGACGCTGGAGCACGTTTTCTGGTTGCGTTGTATGGTGGTAACATCGAAATAGACTCTTTAGAAGAACTCCGTTACCAACGCTTTGCAAAATCAAGCATTAGGTGCAAATTCAACCCGGCTTCTTTACCACCCACCACGGACGCTGCACGGTACCACGCGTTTAGGACTTACCACCAGGTTCAAAAATGGTGTGGAACCCAAAAGAATCCCCTCGACTGGGGCTGGAGACTGGGTACCAATGGGCTTACTCCGGTAACAATGTCCGAGAAACCAGCCCCAGATAGTTTATTAGACGTGATCTCTTGCAATTGCAAGAAGG
Organism: Euura lappo; assembly: GCA_018257835.1. Lineage (NCBI taxonomy): Eukaryota > Metazoa > Arthropoda > Insecta > Hymenoptera > Tenthredinidae > Euura > Euura lappo. The sequence continues at coordinate 192,844 of JAEUYN010001723.1, forward strand.
GATGTGGTGCAGCGTGCGGCTGCCGAAAAGGTGGGTTAAAATGCTCCGTTATATGCGGATTCTGCAGTGGAGAGACTTGCGAGAACGCGCCGGAGGTCGTCATCGAGAGCGACGACGAAGATGAAGGAATGACGCCCATGGAAACTCAGATACTTGACGAGGAAAATGACAACGAAGACGATGGCATTAACATCGAGCAGCCGGGACCATCGAAGCGAAGAAAAAGAACATAAATTACGGGATACGAGCCGTACTCAATTACAAAACGAACATCTGTGGATTAGGCCTACTGGGGATACCACAATTAAAAAAAAACGCGCCGATTACTCTACCTATTGGTGGTGCGGAAATGAGTTGACTCTGAATCAACGAAATTATCATGATTATTCATTGAATAGCTACAAAGGATTTCTTAAAATAAGAAAAACGAGGAATTTTACGATTTTTTCGAAGAATGTTCCTGTTTCCGCCGCTGTAACTCGTTACATATCAGACTTAGAAAAAAATCGTTCAGACAAAAAATGTAGGGAATTTAGTCTTCTTCAAATTTGTATTCGACATTTTTTCTGTGGAATCAACCGTTGGAAAGTTATTTCGAAAAAACCAATTTTTCGTCCCTTTAATCCAAGATGGCGGACCGAGCGCACCCCCCCCAAGGTCGAAAACTTGGATTTTTCATCGGGGCCCCTAACTAAATAACATATCCAAAAATCGCTACTACACCACCTTTTGCACAGCAAAATCCCCTATTGACTGGACTATGTAAACTACAGGAACCAGAAATCTGGCTGTCACAACCACTCCTTTTTCTCCGTGCATCGAGTGTGTCGTTCTTCGACGCCTGGATTGGTGTCAGAATAATATGGTCACACCGATTTGGTTCAGTATCACACTGATAAAATTTATAAGTTACCAACTTTTGTGTAAACTTAATAGCAATTATAGCAGTTGCATTCGGAGTTGATGATTGAGAATTTCAGTGTAAATAACAACACTATTATCAGGGTAAGAAAGGAGAGGTAATGGGTGTAACGGTCAGTTCTACGGAAACGTTATAATAAACGTTCTTTATCATACATGCGTCGAAAACTGGATTTTCGATGCTTGTCATACGTGTCGAAAATGGCGAATCCTCGCGCTGTGGCGAGTCTGAATCGTGAGAAATTCTGTGCATCGCTCCGCATGCGCTATATCGCGTGTCTAATGGCATAAGGACGTAAGCGCCATTATACGACTTTTTGCTGTTCGTAACGGCGAAGTCATTTTTTTTTTTTTTTTTGTATTTCGGATTAAAACCCGAAGATTCATTCATAAACGTTGAAATTTAATATTGGGTCAATTAAAAGCAAAAGGTCGTAACCACCAATTTTTCTTTTTTTTTTAATTGGCGCTTACGTCCTTCTGCTTTTACCTTGGTTTTTTTTTCTATGAATTTTCGAAACGTTGTCGATTTTAATTTTTCTTTGCGTTTCACGAGTTTTTATAACTACTGGGAAAAATCTAGAAGAAAAAAATGTCGCTCACGACCTTCTGCTTTTAACTACCAATATTTTTTATCGAATTTTTTTAAATGGTCGTTCTTTCAATTTATCTTTGCCTTTTACGAGTTTTTACATCTATTTGAAAAAATCATGAAGAATAAAAAAAAAATCTACAGGTTTCACCCGTGGGGCAAGAATCTTAGGCTTAATCTTAGTTTTAGGTTCACGACTTAAGCATGTGCGTTCCGCTCCAGTGTTAGGTTTTTTTATTCTTTCACACATATCTCCACCACCTATATCACGTCTCCGTTTACGATACATTTGTTGCCGTTCGGCATTAGTTTCAGTTCTCGAAGTACTAGGATTCATTCCATCCATCGCGGTATAATTGTCAGTTTGCGACGTACTCGATAACATTTCGACTATCACCGTATAACTAACCATAATCCACATTCGGTTCTCTTGTTTATATTAAAACAAGAAACTTTCATACTTCCCATGCCCACCATATTTATCCACTCCGCGACTGCAACAATTAAAACGTTACGTGCGTTTTGATGTGTATAGAAAACCGTTACACGGGAAAAACGTGTTTGTGAATATCCGGTATAATAACTTCTACCAAATTCTGGGAATTATATCTTGAGTTTATCATGAAACAAGCGGGTTTGGGCTGACTATGAGCCAGCCTTCGAACTTCCCGTTATTTATTTTGTTCTCAGCTATTTTTAAATTTGTAAATCTGACCTCAGATTCTTGATCAGCGGTTCAAAAAACCTTCGAGTACAAATTTCCGTAAGATTTCGAATGTTTTTAGTATTTTTCCCAGCAAATCGGACTCGCCATTTTGAATTTCGCTAATCTGATTTCACATTCGTGATCAGTGACCCAAAAAACCTACGAGTACCAAGGTTCATCCAAATCTAAATGTTTTTAGTTTTTTGCAGCATATCGAATACGCCAAACAAAAATTTTGCAAAACTGACTTCAGATTCGTGATCAGCGATCAAAAAAACCATATGGTACCAAATTTCATTGAAATCCGTTGATTCGTTCTCAAGATATCGTCATTTTCGTTGTGTTTTTTCGAATTTTGTTATTTGAATAGTTCAAAAAGTACTAATCCGATCAAAGCCAAAATCTAATCAGTTCTAAGTTGAGAAAAGCCCCGTCGATTGAGCCCTATCTGATCAAAATCCGCGAACTCGTTCTCGAGATATCGCGCGGACAAAAATGTAGTCACATACACACACACACACACACACACACACACATACACACACACATACACACACACACACACACATACACACACACACACACCCAGACGTCAAACTGAAAATAGTCGGAGGTGATTCTTTGGATCTCGAAATGTGAAGATTTAGTAAAAACTCGACTTTTCATTTTCGGGGTGATCACAATAACTTCCTTTTTTCTCTGAAAACAGAGAAACGGGAAGTTAAAAATATATGTTTTCAAAAATAACAAGATGTATATAGTGTATTATTTTGCAACATTCCATCTGTATGTAATAAAAACTCGAATCGCTGGATCGATTTTTCTTATACATATATCATATGGGGCATTCTATGTCCGCTCGACCAATGACTTTCCCTCACTATGTTTCACTCGTTTTATAATTTTTTCTACTATACTCCGATGTAATTGTAAAAAAAGGCACTTCTGATTTTTTTATGATTTTTTTAGCTACAATTTATTTTTATGATCATTCAAACCCATCTAAAAATTGGATATTCTAAAAAATAGAAAAAACCTAGTTTTCATCCCGATCATTGTGACACTTACGGATCACGATGGGCCGATTTTTTTCGATATTTTTATCACTTCTTATATGCGGAAACAGCTAAATGGCATGTGTCCCGTAACGAAAATTCTTTTTAAAATTAACAGAATAGATGAGGTCACTATTTTATTGTTTTAAATATAAATATCAGAAAAAAGTCGAAATTATGTCAATAGCTAATCGATATCCAATAGCCACACCCATAAAAATAATTTACAAGAAATACGATTTTTTTTTTAATTTTTCGTATGTATATTATATGTATAAGGGTTGCCAAGAATTTGTCGCACTTTTGCTGTTAATTTGGTGCTTTGGTAAATTTGTTATCACTGCTAACATATTGACGGCAATTGTCGGTCATATTTTGCTGTCAATTCCTTGCAGCAGAATAACAGCAATTATTGCGAGTCGTTTGCTGAAATTTTGAATGCGTGCAAAACACTCCCAGGAAATATTTAACAAAACAACAGCAACAGTTGCAGCAATCGAAGCGAACTTTTTGCACAGACACGTTCTGTTATCTGGGTAGATTGCCTGCAGAAAGTGGCAGAAAAGACTAATTTTTAGCATAGCGTGAGCGGGTACGCAGCGTGCTACCACGCCGGGCGGCCGGCCGCGGATCTGCCAGGTGTTCAATACGTACAATAGGGAACTTATACCCGTTTTTAACGCATATAGGGTGTCCGTAACAAAGTACTACAGTTATTCCAGAGTCACATTGTTCACGATGAATTATATTCATGATTTGGTTGAATAAAAAATTAATTTCAGACAGAATTTAGTTTATCCAATGAGTTCGATGGTACTTTATTCATTGTAGTTTACGTTAACTATTGCAAGTTTTTATATGCAAATCAATTTTTAATTTTCTGTGGCTTTCTTACAGGGTCTAGTACCGACGAAATTTTACTAAACACGCGGAAGGAGATCTTCGTTATTGTAAAAGGGCGTTTGAATGAACTATTCGCCGATTTATTGGAACACCTTTCAGCCGAAATTTCCAAGAGGAGTGGACGTTCGGTGCTCATTCGGGAGAATATGAAAAAGTCTTTTTCAACCCTATTCGCCGAAATGCGAGCAAAGTGGCAATCGGTCTGCAGGCGTGAAGATACCTTTTCCAAGAATTATGAGGAACGGCTTGATGGGCGCGTGTCCTTACCGGTACCTGCTCTTTCTCAGAAGACACCTGCACTGACCGCGACCGCTGCACTTGGTCGCCCTTCTAAGGACTTCGAGTCATCAAGTGCAAAATCTAAACGAAGGAAGACCGAAGAAGTCCGTGCAACGTTGACTGCGAGCGAGTTGGCATGTGCTACTCAAATGAGCCTTCGACCTTCAGGACAACTGGATGCTGCGAAAGTTGTGAAGGATGCAATGCAGACGAGTCCAACGAGACCTTCAAAGTATCGAACAGCTTTCGAAACGAAACCCGAAGAACCATTATTCGCAGATGCTGCGCTTTCCTATTTGGTGGACCGTAAATTGTCGAAGAGTGACTACCAAGCACTGAGATCACTGAATATTGGACAGCATTGTCGTCTGATTCCTCCGTACTCGAAAGTAGCAGAAGCTAAAAAACTGTGTTATCCACCCAATACGGCTATTACTATTACAGAGAGCAAAGCAGAAGTTCAGTTACAGGCTTTGTTGAACCATACTGTTGAGCGTATTCTATTACTTCAACGTGAAGTGATTTCGAGTATAGCTGAGGAGAATGTTAAAAAGATGACCCTCATTTGCAAGTGGGGCTGTGACGGAAGCTCTGGACAAAGTGCATACAAACAGAAATTCGAAGATGACAGCATTTCAGATACAAGTGTGTTCTTCACTTCGGTTGTGCCATTACAACCGTATTCGTCGATTGTAAATCGAATGCTGAAATTGTGGTTTGGAAAAACCCTAGGCCTTCATCTCCACGATTTTTTAGACCACTAAGATTACAGTTTCTGCACGAAAACACGGATTCAACAGTCGACAAAGAACGCTACATCAATGACCAGATAAAGACACTTGTTCCTTACCAAACAATCATAAATCAGACCGAAATCTCAGTTGAATTCCAAATGACATTAACAATGATCGATGGGAAACTTTGTAACGCATTGACATCAACGAGCTCGGCTCAACGTTGCTACCTATGTGAAGCTACATCCAAAAATTTCAACGACATCGATGCTCTTCTCAAAAGAACAGTCAACAAAGAGAATTTCAAGTTCGGACTATCTACATTGCATGGGTGGATACGTTTCTTCGAATGCTGTTCACATTTGTCCTACAAAATTAAAACAAAAAAATGGCAAGCACGTACTGAGGAAGAAAAGCCGATTGTACAGGAGAGCAAGAGGGTTGTTCAAAAGGAATTTCATACGCAATTCGGACTAATCGTCGATTATCCGAAGCCTGGATTCGGCAGTACTAATGATGGGAATACAGCTCGGCGCTTTTTCGAAACTTCAAGGATGTCTGCTATGATAACAGGTGTTTGATAAGAGGCGACCGGCTTCCCCGCGAATCCGACTCCCCGAGTGCCGAGAGTGTGCCCCCGTCGACCGTGCCACCTCCACTGGATTTACCCGAGAATCTGCACTAAAGGTAGGATCTGTATCGTTCCTAGTGTCAACCCCTGCGCTGCGAGAAACCCGGACTAACTTTGTCTAGGTTGGATCGGCTACCGCCGAGTCTGCTGGAACCTGAGATGGAGATATCTTCGCCACGGAAAATATCCTAGATCCGCTCGGATCGTTTTTGCCTGCTTTTCGTCTCTCGCATCGCTTGTATTATAACAGGGTCCCGACCCCACGCGCCTTCGCGAACGGTCAAGTCCCGCTACCGGTCTTTTCGTTATGTTTTATATTTGAATTTCGTTCGTGTGGTTCGCGCATGTAGAGATAGTCCCTGTCGAGACTCTCTCTACGTGGGTTGCGCAGAATCACCCCGCGCACGCCTCGCTATTTCAACCGTCGTCGAGCTACGAGCCGTCGGACGCCACGGTTTGAAACTTTACTATTTCTTGTCCGTCCGATCATATCCCGCTCTGCTTTACCGTCCCCGATATTCGAACGCGTGAATCGAGCGTTGATCCACCGCGGTAGCCGTCGTCCCCGTTGAGACGATCGCGCTACGTGTGACGCGCAGGGATCACGCGCACGCACCGACGCGCAACAGCTCTCGCAGACCCACAACCACTGATCTCTATATAACTGGATAGTGGACTGGTACCCTTTCTTCGTGTTACAGCCCGGGCCCATTAGAACGAAGGAAAGGGGCTTGGGGGGTCGGAGGAGGGGGCACGCTTGGGCACTTTTTCTACCGGGAAGTTTGAATAGATGCACCGTGGAATATTTGGTTTATTGACGCGTTGACCGAATGTTTCCTACAAATATGTGTACTTTATTCAGTATCTGATTATTTCCACAGTAGTTCGACTGTGTATTAACCTAAAAATGCGTTTTGTTTCGAATGCCTGTACCTCGGGATTAAAGATGCCGATAGAAATTGAATTCTAATAGAGCAATGGACATTTAGGACCATTGAATTTGATATTTTTTAGCGTTAATTGAATTTTTTTATTTCAGTAATACATAGGGTGTGAATTCATTAGTATCGGCGCTAAAACGCGCTATAAAACAGTAACAAAAGAAAAGAATCGACACAAAGCGATTCAGTATTTACAAATAGCTACAGCTTGCTCGAAGAATGAATAAAAATAACAATTTAAAAATATATTGAAAAATATATATAAATATAAATATATTTAAAAATATACCTATGAATAAAATTGTGTATGGATTAATTGATTAATTGTATAATAATAAATTGATTGATAAAAAAAATCTACAAGTTGCAAAAAGGCAATTGTTAAAATAGAATTGAAAAATCCAATCAATCGCAACAAGTCACCTCGAAAGTGAGGAAAATTTACGAAAAAAATGCATTTGTAAAATCAAGAAAGTTCTTGTAACGACAATATGAAAAAAAACAATGTTGAACTGAGTGTCTAGATTATTAAAAACCGTGTAAATATCTCAAAGAAGTAATTAAAGTAATCATCCACTTAGTTTAGATTCAATGAAATCCTCGGCCAAGGTTCCCCATGGCGAACTCCTTCCGATAGTAGCCAGCTGGAAAGACAGAATAGAAATGTATGTTGTTGCTTCCTTTGAAAACCAATCGGGAAGGAAAAAGGGTATTGTTGTTGTTGTTGTTGTTGTTGTTTGTAATCGGGGGTGACCAGGCGCTCAGTCCATACGGACCATTGTGCCCGGGCCCTTATGGGCACCCTATGTAGTAGGGAAGGACGTGAGGTCGGCCAGCTTGGCGAACCGAAGCAGCCTGCCCACGCCCATCTCCTCTATTTTCTCCTCGCCGGTGAAGTCGGTTCCCAGGGCCAGCCTCCGCGGGCCCACGAGTCCGTCGCACCGTGCGATCAGGTGAAGGGGAGTCTCTTGCTCCTTCCCGCATCTCGTGCAGAGGGACCCTACTCTGAGCCCCCGGTGTACGAGGTGCTTGCCTGTGTACCAGTGACCGGTGATGAGTCCTATAATAGTCCTCAAATCCGTCCTGTTCATCTTCGTGAGCGTGGACCCCAACTGGTGGGATGGCCCTCGGAAGAGGGCCCTCGTATGAGCCATGCCTGGTGTGTCGGTCCAGAGGTCGACGAAGCGACTCTCCGCCCTTGCTTTGGATAGGCTCCTTGTGAGCCCTGCTGTTATGCCCGTTAGGCAGTCCTCGTCGCATTCTCTGCGAGAGGCTCCTTTCCTGGCCAAGTTGTGCGCTAGCTCGTTGCCCCGGATGCCGCTGTGTCCCGGCACCCAGAGCAGCTTGACGTGGTTCGCACGCGCTAGCCTTGTCAGAAGTTCGACGCAGTCCCATACCAGCCCGGATCTTATGACGCAAGCGTCCAAGGAGCTGAGTGCGGCACGGCTGTCGCTGCATATGTAGATGTGCTTGCCTTTGTAGCCCTTCGTCAGGATGGACCTGACGCAGGCCTTTATGGCAAACACCTCAGCTTGTAGGAAAAAAGGGTATTGCATGAATAATTTGTAATAAACCGAATAATTCACACATGAAGGATAAGTGAAGAGTTACATTTGAATTATTGTGGAAGGAAAAGGAACTGTGACACTTATGATTTCAAGAATCTCTATAATCCAATGGACTCAGGATAAGATAGTAATGTTAACACAACCACAATGTAGGAATATTAACACAAGAATAATACAGGAATAGTATTACAGAAACAAGCGGGTTTGGGCTGACTATGAGCCAGCCTTCGAACTTCCCGTTATTTATTTTGTTCTCAGCTATTTTGAAATTTGTAAATCTGACCTCAGATTCTTGATCAGCAGTTCAAAAAACCTTCGAGTACAAATTTCCGTAAGATTTCGAACGTTTTTAGTATTTTTCCCAGCCAATCGGACTCGCCATTTTGAATTTCGCTAATCTGACTTCAGATTCGTGATCAGTGACCCAAAAAACCTACGAGTACCAAGTTTCATCCAAATCCAAATGTTTTTAGTTTTTTTGCAGCACATCGAATACGCCAAATGAAAATTTTGCAAAACTGACTTCAGATTCGTGATCAGCGATAAAAAAAACCATATGGTACCAAATTTCACTGAAATCCGTTGATTCGTTCTCAAGATATCGTCATTTTTGTTGCGTTTTTTAGAATTTTGTTATTTGAATACTTCAAAAAGTACTAATCCGATCAAAGCCAAAATCTAATCAGTTCTAAGTTGAGAAAAGCCCCGTCGATTGAGCCCTATCTGATCAAAATCCGCGAACTCGTTCTCGAGATATCGCGCGGACAAAAATGTGGTCACATACACACACACACACACACACACATACACACACACATACACACACACACATACACACACACATACACACACACATACACACACACATACACACACACACCCAGACGTCAAACTGAAAATAGTCGGAGGTGATTCTTTGGACCTCGAAATGTGGAGATTTAGTAAAAACTCGACTTTTCATTTTCGGGGTGATCACAATAACTTCCTTTTTTCTCTGAAAACAGAGAAACGGGAAGTTAATAATACAGGAATGTTAACACAACCATAATGTAGGAATATTAACACAAGAATAATACAGGAATAGTAATACAGAAATGATACAGGAATGTTAACACAACCATAATGTAGGAATATTAACACAAGAATAACACAGAAATCACAGCATTAAGATAGGAATGTTAACACAACCATAATGGCATAATGTAGGAATATTAACACAAGAATAATACAGGGATAGTATTACAGAAATGATATAGGAATAGTCACACAACCATAATGTAGGAATGGTATTCCAGCAATAATTCATGTGGGAACACATCCATGATAACTGAGGAGTTATTTTCACGTTAGTACGGATATCTTAAATAATTCGAAGTAAGAAATCTTGCTAACCAACAAACAATAAATAATACTACAGCAATAAGATAGGATTCATAACACGGTAACAATGTAGGAATAATATAGGAATAATATAGGAATAATAACAGAGCAATGATATAGGAATACATTCATGAACATTGAGGAGTTGTTATCACGTTAGTACGGAAATCTTTGGAATGGAAACTTAATGGGTTTCGGCAGCTTATTGACTCTGCCAAATAATTTGCCGTGACAAATGGTGTCTGATTTTGACACCTGTTGCTGCTTCTGTGGCCAAGTCAGTCGCGGCAAACATACGTACTTCTATGTATCCCTTAATAATTTCTTTAGTTAGTCGAAATACGTGACTAGAAAGGTCTTCTGCATCTTCGTCAAAAATGTGGTCGTCGAGGACAGGAAACAGCGAAGACGATTTTTGAAAAACATCATGCATGACTTGAGAGCACAAAACTGCGGGGAAATTCGGCTCTCGTGGGGGATGACCTCTGTTCGCATTGAGAGCATGGCGGAATAATTTTTCACAAATCTGGCAGATATTCAATACAGAATCACTGGGAATTAATAATTCACCTCTACTCTTTTGTTTTACCAAAGAAATATCTTTTTCGCCTTGTTTTGGCGAGTCTTGCATGTAGGAATGAAGGCGAGCTAAGTAAATGTCTCTCTTGATATCGTGAATCGCAGAACTATCTTGAACGCAAGCGACCCTACAGTATTCACACTTAATTACTTTCCAAGTTTTACGGACCACAAACCCAGCGATATAACTAATCGAATTTCTTGAAAAATCGGATAGGTTCTCTGGGAGCGTCCACTTAAATTTCAAGAAATCCGTCATAATATGACCATCGCTTTCGTCACTTTCATCATCGACTTCAAGATCATACTTTTTTAGCACACGCTGGTTTGCCATTTCATCATAAACACCAGGGTCATATCGATCGACCCTGGCTGTCTTGCGAATGGTGGATGGAACATGTAATATTTTTGTTGAATCAAGTTCCAATACATTCCCATTCACCCCACGAACCTGATGTTGTATCAACAGACGCTTGTACCCTGAAACAAAGTGCGCTGCAGTAGGGTTTGGACTCCGCCCGCCACAGCACCGAATCGCACAAAAGAAAAGTTCCAAATGATCTTGGCTAAGTTTATAAGTTAGCAGATACTTTAGTGGGGCATCGACAGGTTTTACGTAAGTATCATAAATGGCCATAACTGACTGTACTGCTGTAAACATTCCAACAAAGGCCACATACCTCCTCGTACTTGTCATCAGTGTACCGGACAAATCCCGAAGTTTTGCAAGATATTCTAATTCTTTTGAAATTTCACTGCGCCATATGTGCTCATTGTTTCTGCGTAGTGGAGCTTTAAATCCTTTCCCGAATGGATTCCGAGAGTTCATAAAATCAAATAGCCTGTCTATGCAACGGATAAATCGTACCGTTCCCTCACACCCACGAAATTCAGGTAATTTCAAAACCTTGTCGCAGTGCTCTAATGAATCTGCAACACTGCTACTTAAAGTCTGCGCTGCTAATCGGACTTTCATTTTCATTTTGAAATAATTAATGTGAGCGAGTCTCAATTTATTGCCTGCCCTTAAACCCTCGGCTTGTTGAAGAAGAGCTAAAGAAGTAATATATTTCCACTCTATATACCTTCCCTCACCATCTTTAATAGTTTTCATATCCCCCAAACAGTTCCGAAAGAGCTTCAACATGTGGCATGCATCGAAAACTACATACACCGGATCCTTAGTTACTGGGTGCGGAAAGTAGGGTCGGGTACTAGGCATTTGAAAAGTAGCTCCGAGTGAAGACAGAAGAGCAAAATGTGTTGGGGGTCCATCTAAGGTTACGGACATGACCTCGACACCAACATCATGGAGACGGGTGATTGCTTGGAACAAAATATTAGAGCTCACATCTGCTGTGATGCCATCAATTAAGAAATACCCGATGGGTAGTTTCCAATTTGAGTCCGCAGCAACAGCCATAATGACGAGTGCATCTTTTGCCAGACCCAAAGAATCGCTCGACTCTACATCAGTGCCCAGGTCAATGTATCCTCGTACTTTGCCATTTGGAGCTCTGTTGATGCCTTTTTTAATGCCAACTTCATCGAGCATAAGAGAGCAAAGCACTCGTTTGTTTTGTTGCCTATTTTCACCCACTTTGACTTTCAAAGCTTCAAAACTCTCGCTAGTAAACCCAGGCTCTCCATCTACAGCTGAATACCATGCCCGTAAAGTCGAAGGCTCTGGAAGTGCTTTACAAAACTTTGCCCGAACAAATGCATATGCCTTCGGAGAGTAAAAATGTAAAGTCAATGCAAAAGCTCTGAGAGCGGGAGGATATTTTTCACGCGATGGTCCTTTGTCTTCGGTTTTACATTTATTCCGCTGTGATTTCCATGGCCTTTTTTTCGTTTTGCTCTCGACCTGCCCTATACTCTTGCTATTAGCGTTTTTCAAAAACCGTTTCATTAATTCAGATACATCACTTTCAGCGATAGTATCCAAACAGTTCAAACTATTCTCAGGTAAGGTGCGATTACGTCTCAGTTCACCTACCACTTCCTGCAACGGGGTAATTTTTCTTTTCAGTCGGTTAGATCTCTTTTGCTCGATTTTCAAGCCCCGACGCAGCTTCTTGTTGCTCTCTCTGGAAGACTGCAGCTTCCGCTTAGTAGAACGTGGACTAGTCTCATAGCTGTGGTCGTGCGCCGTTAAGTTCCTCTTTTCATTGACATGAGGAGACTCAAGTTCACTTCTCGAAGGGATTGCTGTAGGCTCTGCAAGTAAAACATTAGTGTGATACATTCAAAATCATAGTTGTACAATTTCATTCATAATCTCCCAAGTAAAGTAATGTTTCCAAGAATTCATTGAATCGAAATGCAGCTGAGGCAACTGCGATGAACCAGACTCTTGCCTTCGAGTGCCAAGTCCTATCTCAACTGCAGATACTAAAATTTTACCCTGGTTCATCTGTCCGTCGGTGCGAAGTTTCTTTGGGCAACTTGGATTGAAGGATGACTGTCGTTTTAAGTTTTCACTAAGACCTTCTGGATTGAAAGTATGATTGCATTGGGGACATGTCACCAAAGATTCAGAACTTCCTATGGTTGGTTCTACATCCGCAAGCTCAGTTTGGTCGATATTTATTGGCTGTTGAAAAGACGTCTCATCTAATTCTATGACTTCAGTTACAGAACTCGTTTCTGGAGGTGTTTGGCCGATACTGGCAGCATCTCCTGTCGAAATAATACGTATTTTGGATTAGGTTGTGCGGAAGTGTCAATGCAAATATAATTTCTTTTTACATAAATTTCAAGAACTATTGTTTCAAAGTAATTACTGTGTAATAGTAAACTCCACTAACTTGCATTTTTTTTATTACTACACAAAAAGTGTAGGAGAAAGACCTATGGTTGTGACTTAAAGAAAAATTAAAACGCACCCATTTTGCTCTCTGTGGCGAATATTGATGGTATACTTCCGTCGCGCAGCTTTTGGTAACCCTGAGCTGTGTAAAAGCTTGAGGGTTCAAAATCGTCAGAACAAAGACGGCTTTCTTCGTTTGGGTACCAATCCTTAATAGGGATGTTGCACAGCCATTTCTCCAAAGTCTTTGGATATGAAAGAGGAAATCTGAAATAATATAAAATTCGCTACCAAATAGCTACGGCAACGACTATAGCTAAACCATTCAGGTTAAAGCTGAATAAAATATCAAGTTTACGAGTGAGTTCTGCAATTTCAACATTTACTCACTTGTGAAAAGTTCGCTTAACTTGCCCTTCACTTCTTGAAGCGTTGCAGTAAGCACATTTCTTTTTGGTTTTTGCGAAAACCGTTGGGATGCTACCCTTTTTGAGAATTCTCCGGGATGAACCTGCAGCGGTTTGGTAGCAATCGGCCAGAAAATGGTCTGAACACAGTCGACTATGAACTGTTGGAGACCAGCCATCCACTACGTTCATATTTTCAAGCCATTTCTCCAATAAAGTGGGATCACTCAAAGGGAAACTAAAGTATTAACATATTTTGATTATTCATAACCTCAAACTCAGCTTCAATATCCTATTATTCGTATATATGATAATTATATTTTTAATATATTTATTATCTATTCGATTTTTTTATGTGACACATATATGGTCGATAAGATCCTCACTCTGCATTTCTACAACCAAACAGATTATCAATATTTATCCATCAGAAAATATGAAGCTCTAACTATAAATCACTAAAAGATGTGGGTAGAGCGGGCGATTCGTAAGACAAAGTGACTGAGAAGACCGTGGTTCGAATCCCGGTCCAGCCTCGCGTTTCTTTTTTTTTCACGAAAAATACGTGACAGCGGCGGTATACAATCAATTATGAGTACTCCGTCTCTGTCGAACAAAGTAAATTTGCTTTTTATTATTAACTAGGGGCTCTGCCCCTCCGCGCTTCGCGCGGCAACCCCGCTCGGCGCTGCGCGCCGAACTTTTCCTAGGAAGGGCTGGCCTAACTTTTTCTAACCTCCAGTGGCTGTTCCTTTTCTGACCCTCTTTGGAACACTCACCCTTCCTAGGAATGGCTGGTCGAACTTTTTCTAACCTTCAGTGGCTGTTCTCACCATTTGTAACCCTTCTTGGGACACTCATTTTTCCTAGGTATGGCTGGCCTAACTTCTTCTAACCTTCAGTGGCTGTTCTAACCATTTCTAACGCTTCTTGGGACACTCATTTTTCCTAGGAATGGCTGGCCTAACTTTTTCTAACCTTCAGTGGCTGTTCTAACCATTTCTAACCCTTCTTAGAACACTCACTTATTCCGATAAACCTGGACGCCAGGAACTATGCCGCGATAGACCTGGACGCCGGAAGCTATGGCGCAATAGAGCTGGACGCCGGAAACTATGGCGCGATAGACCTGGACGCCGGGAACTAGGGCGCGATAGACCTGGACGCCGGGAACTATGGCGCGATAGACCTGGACGCCGGAAACTATGGCGCCATAGAAAAAAACTATGGCGCGGTAGACCTGGACGTCTCCAGGCCTGTCGCGCCGTAGTTCCTGGGCAGTTCCTGGTCTCCATGTCTCTCGCATAGTTTCTGGCTGTCACGCTATTACGATTCGCGCCATAGTTCCTGGCGTCCAGGTCTGTCACGCTATATGTCACGCTATAGGTCCTGGTCTCCAGGTCTATCGCGCCGTAGTTCCTGGGCATTAGAGGCGCGAATACTTTCTTTATATGTATAGAGGTGCGAATACTTTCTTTATATGTATAGAGGCGCGAATACATGGTCGCCAGCGTTCCATAGTTGCGTGACGACGACGAAACACTTTCCATAGTTACGACGACGATGAAAAACTTTCCATAGTTACGACGACGACGAAAAAAACTTTATTATACATATATGGGGCTGTCCACGTCAATTCAACCAACCTCCAGACCGCGACCTCTCCGATTTGCCCCGTGATTTTTTGTGTTATTGTCCGTGCTTTAAAACATATTTCTTAACTTTTTCATATTTTTCGGATCAACCCTTTTTGAGTTATAATTTTTTTTAACTCAAAAAGAAGGACCATTTTTAAAAATCTGAAAAAATTCACACAAATTCTCTGACTGAAGTAGAACAGTCTCCCATTTGCGAGAATGTGGAACGAATTTTTTTATATTTTTTTTTATGAATTGATTGATTTTTTTTGTTTTAAGTAAACACTACGCCCACGACTTTCATCCATTCTAGATCTGCCAGCACTATTTTCGAATTATGGGGTATTCCATGCGAAGCGGGACAGGTTTCGGCCGAGGGTCGGCGAATTTCACGTCCTTCCAGAATCTCGTCCCTTACTACCTTGCAACAAGTTTTCCAGAGTTTTAGACCCTGATTGGTTTTTGATTGTCCGTGAGGAGCGATTAACGGAATTGTCTGAGGGTCTACTCGATTCACTTGAAAATTTTACTGAACATAGTTAAAGGGTATCACAAAATTGTGGTAAAATTTTCAGCCACCCCTTTTTTTTCATTCGCCGGCAATAAATTATTGAAAATATTTTTGGAAACAATAAAATTATTCTATGTCATCGGGGCTGTTTCTGAACTGTTTAGTATTAGTATTTGGCGTACGTATCTCATTTCAATAAAGTCCCGGTAACGAAAAATTTTATTGTTCGTATAAAAAAAAAATTTTCGATAATTTATTGCCGACGAAGAAAAAAAAAGGGGTGGCTGAAAATTTTACCATGATTGTGTGATACCTTTAACTACGTTCAGTAAAATTTTCAAGTAAGCGAGTAGACCCTAAGAAAATGTCTTTAATCGCGCCTCATGGAAAATCAAAAATCAATCAGGGTCTGAACTCCGGCAAACTCGTTGCAAGGTAGTAAGACACGAGATTCTGGACGGACGTTAAATTCGCCGACCCTTGGCCGAAACCTGTCCTGCTTCCCGTGGAATACCCCTTAAAGGAATGGGAAGACATTGGTATTTAACTGGTCAGTTACTATAGAACAATTAGTTCGATCCAGTATTCGTTTTGCTTCAAGGATAAAATGTGGAAAAAATTGTTTGTTTCAAAGTGTATATCCCAGAAACGATGAACTCGAGCTGAAACGACCAATTTTTTCCACATTTTCCTTGGAGCAAAATGAATACTGGATCGAACTAATTGTTCTAGTAACTGACCAGTTGAATGCCAATGTCTTCCCATTCGTATAATTCGAAAATAATGCTGGCAGATCTAGAAAGGATAAAAGTCGTGGGTGTAGTGTTGACTTAGAAAAAAAAAAAAAAATCAATCAATTCGTAAAAAAAAAAATATAAAAAAATTCGTTCCACATTCTCGCAAGTGGAAGACTGTTCTAGGTCAGTCAGAGGATTTTTGTGAATTTTTTCATATTTTTACAAATGGTCCTTCTTTTTGAGTTAAAAAAAATTATAACTCAAAGAGGGTTGATCCGAAAAATCTGAAAAAATTAAGGAAAATGTTTTAAAGCACGGACAATAACACAAAAAATCACGGGGCAAATCGGAGAGGTTGCGGTCTGGAGGTTGGTTGAATTGACGTGGACAGCCCCATATATGTATAGAGAGATATATATATTGTAACGGAGGTGCCTCCTCACTTCATGAACACTTCGTGTATATGACTGTAATCGTCTCATGTTAAATAACTGAAGTAGAATAACTGAATCTTCTGGTCGCTTCGACGACCAGTATTATTGTGAAAACAGTCTTACTCCTGACTTTAAATCGAGAACACGTCTTTGAATAAACCCCTTTTTGCCCCTGAATCTTTTACTCTTGAGTATCATTGGTTGTTCCGGGAGATTCCGCATTTAATCGTAACCGGGTTCAGCCCTTTGTTACATTTGGTGGAGGAGCTGGGATAGCTCTTGTAATTTTCCCTGAATTTGGAATTCTCCCCGGGATACTTTTCGCTAGTATCGAGAGTAAAAGAGATTGGAGACACCAACGGACCTAAAGACCTAAAAGGAAAATAAATACGAAGACCTAAAAGGAAAATAAATACGAAAAAGAAAATATAAAAAAAAAAAAAATGCCGCTTACACGTCTTCAGAGGACTTCGATGAGCGACGGAGAAACCGAGATCAATCGGGAACCGTTGGCCAAAAGGGCTCGCCTGGATCCCGTCGAACAAGCAACATCTCCGGCCGCTCCGCAACTCCAACAACAGACGCCTCCACAGCGTCCTACATTTGCGGATGAGCCGAGTTCGCCTCAGGTAACCCTGCAGGCTGGTTCTCATCCGTTTGATTTGTTTCAGCTCATCCAAGAGCAAATGAGAGAACAGAGTCGTTTAGACCAAGAGCAGAGAAAGAAGGAACGTGAAGAACAACTTCGCCTGGATCGAGTAGAACGCGAACGGGAACGCGGGGAACAGCTCCGCCAGGACCGAGAACGGAACGAGGAAATACTTCGTCGGTTCGAAACATTGGAGAGCCGACTTTCGGAAGTCCAGAGAGTGACAACTCCACAACCATTCGCGGGATCTCCCACCGACTCCCCTCAGTTCCAAGTCCCACCGGGTCAGGTCACAGAACAAACACGAAGGTCTGTGCCAGTTTTTCGGGCTAACGACCCCCCTACTGCTTTCGTAGAATTTTCCTCGGGGTTACCTCGTGTAACGTTAACCCCGAGACGTCGCCAGAACGCTCGCACTAGAGAGATAGTGCGGGACGGCGAACTTTGTAGTGCTCAAAACCCGATGTGCAGTGACGCCCCACCGAATCGGTTGGAAAGCCCGAGGTCACTGCACATGCAGGACAATAACAGGGTAGACGCCGCTAGACATTTAGCTCTCAACGAACGAGGAGGAGTTCGAGCCGACCCTGCTACATCGTGTTCCTTTAATCCTAGACCGCTTATAACTAACGTATCAGCTGGTCTAACTCAGGGACTGGAGAGGATCTTCCCCGGTACGCAGCACGCTGGACAGAATGTCCCGAATATGTTTAATTTTGCTTCGCCCTCTCAAAGGCCGCCGTTCGCCGTTAACGATTTTATGGGTGAGAGTAGGCATGCTACCCTCCCAATGAGAAATCCACTTTCCAACAGTCCATTAGGCCCTCAAAATCAATTCTCTTTCGGGAATGTTTTTCCCACCGAGAATTTCCCCGGGAATTTGGGAATCCAACCCACAATGCCTCAACAGGGCAGCTGGCCTGCTCTCAACCCAATGGCGCGAGCGGATTCGCTGCCAAGAGTAAATTCAATGTTAATGAAGCCCGGGACTTACGACGGCACCGCGTCTTGGGCCCAATATGAGCGTCAATTCTTGATGATCTCGACGCTGAACAATTGGGATCAGGCGTTCAAGACGGCAGCTCTCACTGGGTCTCTCCGTGGAGCAGCCTTGAGTGCTTTAGCTTCGCTGAGTGACACTGACGCGAAAGATTTTGACAAACTCTGTGGAGTATTAAAACTTCAATTTGGGGACGAGCATATGTCTAAGCTCTATTTTACTCAATTCAATAACAGAAGTCAGGAACGCGGGGAAGATCTGGCTACCCTGGGAAACGACATTGAACGCCTGATCCGTCTTGCCCTCCCCGACTGCGCTCCTCACACTAGAGATCAGCTAGCCTGTGTTAGGTTCCTCGATGCCATTGCTAGCCCTAGTCTTCGACAAACCCTTAAGTTGGCAGCACCCACTTCTTTGCGTCAGGCAGTTATTAGGGGTTTAGAAATCGAAGCGATAACCAAAGCAGAATACGGAACTGGGAAAATTCGACAGCTCGCGACCGAACCTTCTAGAGAAAAACGTTCGCCTAAAAAGAGACCGGCTTCACCCGGAAGAGACAGCCCGTCTAAGAACTACGCTCGGTCATCCGATTCTCGGGAGGCGAAACCCGTCTTAGACTGTTGGTTTTGTAAAAAACGAGGACACGATATTAAACATTGTTTTACTCTTCAAAAGATTATGAAAGAAAGGGAGAGTTACAACCGGAATCTAGGTCATCGAAATAATAACTTCTCTTGGCGAAAACCTACTTTGCCTAATTCTGCCACCACTATTTGGGACGCCGCCCAACCGAACGCGCAACGTGACAACCGACCGACACAACGTGACGATCGACCGAATATACATCGTCCACAAGAACCACGGGTTGTTGACCTAACGGCACCCATCTCGTCTCGAGATAATGGGCAGGTGGAATCTCGTGAGTCGTCTTCTGGGAATCGGAACCAATTTGTGGTTCGGGGCTTAAGACATTCGGGTCTTTACGCTCGCGGGACTGTTAACGGAACCGCATGCTTGTGGGTGATCGACACCGGAGCGGAAGTCACTGTAGTCCGACCCGGCTTGCTTCCGAATTTCCCGTCGGTTTCGATCTCGTCGAGCTTACGAACCGCCACGGGAGACGTGACTCCTATTGTGGGAAGGGCTTCGGTTGAGGTAGTAATTTCAGGGTGTCTCAGGGCTGAACACGATATTTTAATAGCAGAAATCGAGGATGATGGGATTTTAGGGATGGATTTCCTCTCGTCGCACGACTGTCAGATAGCCACAGGAGAGGGCACATTTCAGTCAGGTTTAAATAAAATCTCTTTACAAACGGATCGGAATGTTGAGGTTATCAATCCTCCAAAGGATTCTCTTTACATTCGAGGGATTGAGTTAGTTCCCCCCTTTCTTCAAGATTTGAACACTCGCTCTTCCGAACAATTAAAACCCGATCAGCTTGAACCCCTCCTTTCCCTTTTAATAGATTTTCAGGACGCTTTCGCAAGAAGCTCCACTGATATTGGTCGCTGCTCGATGGTTCAACATCGTATAAACGTAGGAGACCATCCTCCCATTAAACAGGGTGCGCGTCGACTCCCTCTTCATGGAAGGGAGGAGGTCGAAAAACTTGTAGAAAATATGAAGGCTAGCGAAGTGATTGAGTTATCGTCTAGCCCTTGGGCCTCGCCGATCGTCTTAGTCAATAAGAAAGACGGTACCAAGAGGTTCTGTATTGATTATCGTAAGTTAAACAACGTCACAAGGAAAGATTCGTATCCACTCCCCAGAATCGAGGACATGTTAGACATGGTAGCTGGAGCTCTTTGTTTCTCTACCATTGATCTTCACAGTGGGTACTGGCAGGTAGCTATGGCGCCTGAAGATAAGGAAAAGACAGCGTTTGTAACCGGCCTTGGTGGGTTATGGCAGTTCAAGGTTATGCAGTTACCCAAGGTGTCTTTAAACCGCGATCGGACTCAGGTTCGTCAGTTGGGGCTATCAGATTCACGTCTTTCTACTGAAAAGAGGTCAAAAACTTTCGTTAGCTCCTCGACTTGGGCTCCTGAACTTCCACTAGGCGTTTTTAAAAGGAACGGACGACCTCTCACGATAATTGTTGAAGGGAACATTGGTTGTGGGAAAACTACCTTCACAAAGAGATTCTTAGACGATGAAAATATTCTCGTTCTATTAGAGCCGCTAGAAGAATATCGAAACGTAGCCGGCGTTAACCTACTAGAGAAAATGTATGCGGATCCCCTTCGTTTTGGGTACGCATTTCAACACCACGTACTCTTGACCATGAGGGACCGTCATCTTCAGAGAACGTCCCTTCCTATTAAAATAATGGAACGGTCGATTTACAGCGGGAATTGTTTCGTGGAAGCCCGACGAAGGTTGGGAGGATTCGAGAAGGAAGAAGCACACCTTTTAATGAAAAATTGTACGGCTTTTACCGACAGCTCCTCCGCTTTTGAGGTAGATCTCGTGGTTTATTTAAGGTTATCCCCGGACGTTTCGTTCAGTCGAATTCGATCACGCGCTCGAGAAGAAGAAGCCAACATAACCCTAGAGTATTTGACGGCTTTACACGAGGTGCATGATGATTGGCTGGTTTGGCACACTTTTTCTTGCATTCCAGCCCCTGTTTTGATATTGAATGCAGAAGATTCAGCAGAGGATGTTTATCAACGATTTAATGAGGTTATGCTAGGTTAGCTGTCAGCTGAGGCTCTGAAGTGAGTTTTCGTTTGTGTTCGACTCCTGCTTCGGTGAGGTTCAGTTTTTGGTTTCGGAAGCGTTCGGTTCTCCCCTGTCCCGACGATGACGGATGAGCGAGATTTGACCCTTCTGAATGAAGTTGTTGACTGGCGATCGTTTCCTGTGAGACGCGCGGTCGGGAGGGGTTTACCGGTTGTTTTGTTTCGATTTTCTCTCAATTTCAGGGTCTGCTTTCGAGACGGGTGTTGTCTGTGTTCGGAAACGATGGTTTAATGTTTCCCCTTTTTTTCTTTTTAATTCTCCACAGCCCTTTTTGTTGAGATATTTTACAGTTGTTCCCTTGATTTTGCGCGAGTGAGAAAACCGGACTTTGGATGAAGATTTTTCCGTCAACTTTGATGACCTTTGAACCTTTGAACCATTTTCTGCCACGCCTTTCCGAGGATTGAACCCCCCACCAACTGTAAAAGCTACGATCGGACCAATGTTTCCCCTGCAACTTTGTTTTCGCCTTTTTCTTTGCCGATCCCATGACTCATCCTTGTCCTTCTACTCCAAGGTGTCCTGATTTTTGAAGATCCTTCCTGGCGCAGTTCCTTGATCCGAGGTTTTCACGGCTGTTCTGATATGGACGAGTTTTCGGTTTAAGGACTGACTTCCGGTTGGGATCCAGTTTTTCAGCTATGCTGACATTTTGAGGACACTGGAGGAAGAGAGTCGGGATCTTCAACGAAGAGTTTCAGGATCTTCAACGAAGACGCCAATGTGGCGAGGAAAAAATATTGTACATTTTTTTTTTTTTTGCTTGGGGTTTTTGGGTGATTTCACTATCCACTTTCTGGTTTTCCGAGGTTTCCCGGAAAGTAGTCAATAGGCGAATGCCGGATAGTTCTTGGAAGAACACCCGTTTTTATGAGCCTCGGCTCAGATAGTCTTCGTTTATCGATTTGTTATTTTTATTCGATCGTTCTTCCAAGAGTCGGGACGACTCTTCGTTTGAGGAGGGGGCAGTGTAACGGAGGTGCCTCCTCACTTCATGAACACTTCGTGTATATGACTTTAATCGTCTCATGTTAAATAACTGAAGTAGAATAACTGAATCTTCTGGTCGCTTCGACGACCAGTATTATTGTGAAAACAGTCTTACTCCTGACTTTAAATCGAGAACACGTCTTTGAATAAACCCCTTTTGCCCCTGAATCTTTTACTCTTGAGTATCATTGGTTGTTCCGGGAGATTCCGCATTTAATCGTAACCGGGTTCAGCCCTTTGTTACAATATATATATATAGATTATAGCATAATGACGTTCATGCAGTGTATAATATTTGAAAATAGAACTGGTAATACATATTTTCGAATTGTCTTATTTACCTGCGCATGCAAAGTCTTATGAGAGATTGAAAAGATATATGGAAAATGAATAAAAAAAAAAAAATTTGCGGAGACGCGAACCGTGAACCTTCAGCGTTCCAGTCCGTCGTCTTACCGCCTTTTTTTTATAGAAGTTTATTGAGGCAAAAAATGTAATACAAACTTAGAAAATAAACAAGTAAACTTCAGAACTTCTTAACATAAATTAATTCAAAAAACACGTTTTGGCTCCGAGAAGGTCGGGCACTACACGGTATAGTCGTGGTTCGGGGTATGGTTCGCGGTATTTTCATACGATTCGAAGAATGGGGTATGGGAATTTTCTCCTCGAGGGAGCGAACGGTAACTTTTGTATGATAGATCAGAAAAACTAGCCTAGTGAAAAACTGATCATGCTCTCTTTTTTTGTCGTCTTACCGTCTCAGCTACGCCAGCTCTTGGTTCCAGCGTGCACGCTCAACGGAGTAGACGCGCGAGCCCCACTCCGCCGTAAAATCTCTAAATTTCAAATCGCGATATCTCAGCAACCAAGGCCTATTCAATTAAAAATCAAAAACCAAGTTAATTCGGAGGTCTTAAACTTTCACCACGTGAAACGGGAACCCGATCCGCGACATCGAGGGTCCCTAATCTCCTTGTGAGTACGTAGAACCTACCGGACCATTCTACCGGAACACAAACGCTGTACTTTACTGTAATAACATTCTGTCGTTGCGCAGAATATACTTGTATCAGTGTTTGATTTCGGGTGTACTATGGAAAACTTGTACTGAGAATGCGATAATAATTAAAGTAATACTGAAGGTTCTCGTTTTTAAGGGCAGACTTCGATGAAATTTTGGGCAAAAATAGGTTTTTTAGTTCTTGAAATATTGAAAAGAGGTGTATAAAAAAGTCCGTCCAGTACTTTTGAAATTATGGCAGTATGGGGTGCGGGAAAGAAAATGCAAGCTTCCTGCGGTGAAAGTGTAGACGCAAGGAATTTTGGCAGCGATGAGCAAAATCTTCTTCATAAGGTTTCTTGCGCTTACACCTTCATCGCAGAACGCTGAACTTTTTTTTCACAGTCTATACTAGCATTACTCAAAAACTGCTGGAACGATTTTTTTCATACGACATCTGATAGCGATTTTCAAAATTTCACCGAAGTCTCCCCTTAAGGGATACGTTGGCCGGATGAATACGTTTAGAATTGTCCGACGACGAACTTCAACATAAGTGGAAATCCGTATGCTGCCATGCTCCAGTATAATGTTTTAATGATCTCCTACAAGAATAATAATAGTGTGCAAATATATCAAAATCAATGAATAACTATCGATAAACACTCAATCAAGTCTTCCGATATAGTACTTCTGTTATTAGATTGCATGGCAAGATTCGTCCGTTCAATCCGGTCCACCAAGGTATTCTTCTTATTGTCAGAATCCGACGATTTGACGTCATGTTACTCGAGTGCTCCAAGAGGTGTTCCGCAACGTTAAAATTGGAAGCTAAGTCATCGAAGAAAACCTCCGCAGCATACTGCAGTGTACACATATTTTCTGTAGAGCTAGAAGTAGGCGTGCGAAAATATAACCAAAACAATTGAACAATTGTTCATATCGACAAGTTCTGAGGTAATACACGTATTCGGTCAGTATTCTGAGTTACGTCTGCTCTAGACTGTCCACCGAGATATACGTCTGTTATTCTTTAGGACTTGTCGAATATTTTCACATAAGACAGAGCATGATACGAGCGTTCAACATCGTATAGTATTATTCGATTTCAATTACAATATAGCACGATCAATACCATCTGATTATGTACCAAATTTCAAATTTCAATGACTGTCGCATTTTCTTAGAAGCAGGGCTGGGTAATATTTGAAATGGTTCCATTTGAAATAGGCATTTCAAATGCAAAATGACATTTCTATTTTCTATTTCAAATGGAATGTGTAAAAGCATTTCCATTTGACATTTGAAATGCCAAAGTCTACCCATTTACCTATTTGACAAATGGTAAATGGTTTTTTTTTTAGTACGATTGTTAATTTATTTTATATATAATGGTTCTAGCTACTTGCTGTTCATCCAGTGTTATCATTGTATCTTTGTATCATTAA
Organism: Euura lappo; assembly: GCA_018257835.1. Lineage (NCBI taxonomy): Eukaryota > Metazoa > Arthropoda > Insecta > Hymenoptera > Tenthredinidae > Euura > Euura lappo. Next base: position 217,509 of record JAEUYN010001723.1, read on the forward strand.
AATTCTCGAGTAGTAAGAAAGAAATCATGGGTGTACCAGTCAGTTGAGGTACCTACGAAATAGAATTATGTATTTAATGACGTTCGTATTATGTTTTTTCGCGCTGTTAGCAAATTGATACCAGGAAATAAATGCGGAAAATTGAGGAAAAAATGCCGAATAGATATACGATAGCTCATGTATCTTTAGACGATTTATGTTGCACAATGATAGATGTGTAGCCATGTTGCAAATTTTTACAGAATCATCCCTTTTTCAAAACAGCTGGTTTACTGATCATCGAACTCTCAAAAAAAAAGAAACTTTTTTATTTCATTGCCAAGAAATTGATTGAAAATAATTGCATGTATAATGTGTCTAACTTGAGACATGATTTTTGTACTTTTCTTCCATTTTCGGACCGGAGAACACCTCATGCGACTTTCTATACGAAGAAAAAATTGCGCGCATTCCAACTCAACTTTTAATAAAATTCGGTAAGTGATATTATTAGTGCAAAAATTGAATATGTAGTGTTGTAGGGATCCAAGCCATCCCGCGACATCATTTCATTACGCATTTCCGAAAAACCATTTTGCATTTTGTAACCCTTTTTAAATGCCTATTTTGCATTTTGCATTTTGAATATAAATCCGAAAACCATTTCCATTTTACATTTCAAATACATTTCCATTTCCATTTTACATTTTACATTTCAAATGGTTTCGAGAATGCATTTTACCCAGCCCTGCTTAGAAGTTATAGATCCAATTCAGTGGAGAATCATAAATTTCATTGTTTCGTATCCTATCATGAATAAGTCGTAAATAACGTCACATTATCATATGTCAAGTGGTAACAATAATTAAAATACGCGAATTCGTAATAAAAACTCTTGTTGACCGCTCCGTCAACCTAGCAGAACCTAACCTCACTTAATCTAGCAGCCGCACTAGTAGCCGACATGCAAATTATAAAAACGACCAATGTTCCCGAAGCCTGTGATTGATCTAACTGGTTCAGATTCATAACCTCATAACTTAATTATTCCATTAAACTGGCTCACATCTTGATTTTACTTATCACACGTAGCAATAATGAGCAGACCGAAATGTTTCGTTACTGATCGATTCTCTCGATCTATTACATTTAAAAATGGCGGCTCGTTTACATGACACAAGTGCCATCTAGCCGCGGATGTGGTGTATTCAGATATAATATATACCATTGCCGTAGAGGCGAAACAGCTCCCGTTCGGGTAGCCAGGTTATTTAATTATTATTTAATTAATTATTCGAGTTTTCTTCACGGTGTATTGAGAATATACATATTATGTTATATTGAATTCTACATCTGAAAATACTTCGCGCCAGACTCATCAATTGGAAAATAAAAGAAACAGCCGAAAAAATCTGCCGAATTCAATCTCGACAACCGCGCCACCTGGGGACTGACTACGTGTACTCTCTCTATACTCGTCTGCTGCCTGCGTAGTCTAAAATGGAGATCGCCCTTCTTCCCTAATTTTTCATACTCATAGCGATTTGCAAAGCCCCGTGGCTGGGGAGGAGATGACGGAGACGAAATTCCTTGAGTGAAACGGACCTGCCAGATTTTTCAAATGATAATATCTCATCTTCTCGTGCATCGATTCGACCGAAATAGGGCTTAAATGAAATCTTTTCGTGCCGCCAATCTAATATTAATTCTTATAAGACCCATAGATATCGCGAAATGAAGAAAACTGAGATTCTGATTACCCCCACCACTGCGAATAGCTCCCGTTCGGGTAGATAGACTCGGTGAGTCTACGCGCGGCGTTTAGACAAAATTTTTTTTAATGTACTTGGCGCGAGACTCTACCGAGTCTCTTGATGTGTATTCATTCAATCACAGACTGGGACTCCGCTGGAAGACGCTCCTGTTAAAACTCAACAGCCGTGTCTTATTGCAGTAGGACCAAACAAAGGCGCTGTATCGTCCTACTCTACGATACATTTACGATTTACGATTATTTACGATTTATAGCCTTTGAGGGAAAAAATACTGCCCATCGACGCAACTGAATCATCGGCTGATTTCGATACACTGTTTAAGTGCCACTTTGTTCTGGCCGCGAAGTTCGACCCCAGCCTGAGTATGTACTACGAATTTATCCAAAACTTTTATTACAAAATAAAGTCCAGTAATCGTTTTACGGCACGAATGTGCGAGGTGCGCACATGGTTGTCACAAGTTTAAACATGACTTTGAAGTGACTATATCTGAAGTTTAAACATTATACTTCGATATATTTCTTTGAAATATTTTGCATGACATATTTTCTATATATTTTTTTTAAATATTCCTCTGACATACATTAGACTTGTTTGACGTCTTCGTTGATATTCTTTTTATTACCTTGCATTTGTGTGACACGCAAAGTCATGGTCGAATTCCAATACTTTGTTTGCGCCAAGACTTGTTCATCGGTTCACGGTATCACACTGAGAAAAGAGCTTCTTCATACCAAATAAACGCATTTATTTGAAAATTTCTCGAAATATTCGTTAGCTGTTAAAGAATACCTTAACATGAAGTAAATATACATGTTGTTTTAACTACTGTGGAAATTCCGTAGTATTCGCAACAAATAAAGCATTCGGTTGAGACAAAAACACACCATGTCTCCTCAAATACAGATTTATTAACATTTAACAAATCTTACTGCATGAGGGTTTGAGATTTGATGTAATTCGTGCGTAGTAGTCTGTACGCTTGCTGCTAGAGGTGAGAGCGACGCTGAATACTCTAGCTACACTCTCGCGAGTAAAAGCGCGCCAGTCATAATACATTCACCGACGTGAGGCGCGTCATTCTAAGCTCGAGGCGAACCCGTTCCTGGGCATTGTTTGGGCAGCATACTTTAGGCATGCACTATCTTTTTCGGTGGAAATAGTGAAGACATTATTCCAACAGTCACTTATCACGTTAAAAAAAAAAATTGGGACATGACTTCTTAGTCAATACCTGATTGGTCTAAAAAAAGGATCATCATTCGTGGATAACTGCACTGATAGAAAAGCACAATTTATTAACTATTCATAGTTGAACTTCATGATCGTTCTGCTGAAACAACAGGTGCGGTTTGAAGAGAAATACAAGATTTCGTAACTATTAAGAAATCCTCATTCCATTATCGTGTTTGATCGTCTGATATAACTGGACGCGAATTTTAAGGAAGTTGATGATTCGTTAACTATCAAGAAATCTTTATTCGAGACAAAGAAATACGCTCAAATGAATGATTTCTTAGCTATATGACTAAATGTATATTTGCTTATATACAAATATACGATTCGGTAACTGTTAACGAACTTTGTTAACAACAACAGAACTCTTTTGCATTAAGGGGAGGCTCTACTCGATTTAAGTGGGCGTGTTGCTTATTTCGATGAAAATTGAAGTCTACGGGTCTAAATCGCAAAAAAGGGCTCTGTCGCGGATCGCTACGTGCAATTCCGAACCTAAATATAACAAAACCTTTTTGGTCACGACGCCAATTGACACATTTTCGTAATAACAATGCCATTACTTTGGTTCCGCACAAAACAAAAAGGTTTTGACATATTTAGGTTCGGAATTGCACGTAGCGATCCGCGACAGAGCCCTTTTTTGCGATTTAGACCCGTAGACTTCAATTTTCATCGAAATAAGCAACACGCCCACTTATGTCGGTAAGTCAGTCATAATCGAGTAGAGCCTCCCCTTAACCACCTCCAAATTGATAACCCGGTTGGAAATTATAATTAAAATGCTGTTCTCCACCTTGTTCACTTTCATTTCAAACATATAGTGGACTACGAAAACATTTGCTCAAGCGTGAAGTTGCATTCGAAGAACATGGCGACGTGTCAAAATCATCGACAAATACTCCAGTTTCCAGTGATGAAGAAGCTCCAACTGTATCTGAGGACTCTGGTTTAATTGCCAATGATGATGAGGTTCAGTTTTGTAGTAGTAGCTCAGATTACGAGTTAGATTCCAAACATATCAGTGCTTCAGGCTCTGCTACTGCTTCATTAGCAACCAATTATATATTGAAGTTGGACGCAACCGGAATCCCTAAGTCGTCACTAGAAACTGAAATTGGGAGTAGGTACCAATGAATTAGTAAATAATGTCGTGGATAATTCGTCCTGGGCCCACTCCTGTTTGTCCACTCCTGTTTGTCATGTACATAGTCGAACTGCCGTCGGTGCTGGGGGTTAGAACCTTTATGTTCGCCGATGACACCAAGCTATATGGAAACCCCCTGGCGGAGGATATCCAGTCTGCCCTAACGAAGCTCGAGCAATGGACCAGGAAGTGGATGCTATCCCTGAATGCTGAAAAGTGCGTAGTTATGCACCAGGGTAAACGGAACCCGTGCCTTGAATACACCCTCGGAGGAAGGAGACTCGTCAGGACGGAAGCTCATAAGGACCTAGGGGTAATCATCTCTGAGGATCTAAATTGGCAAACTCACATCCGAGCCACAGTCAAGAAGGTGAACTCCTTACTCTACGCGGTCAGGAAGGCCTTCCATCATGTCACCCCTACGTTGTTCACGGTCATCTACAGAACGTATGTACGTCCTCTCCTTGAGTTCGCAAACCCCATCTGGGCACCGTACTTTGTCAGTGACATTGAGGTGCTTGAGGGCGCACAAAGGAGAGCCACTAAGATCCCAACTACCCTGCGGAGCCTAGGGTATGAAGCCAGGCTAGCCCAGCTGAAACTGCCAACGTTGGCAGACAGGCGAGCGAGGGGTGACCTCATTGAAACCTTCAAACTCCTAAAGGACCACTACTCGATCCAGGGACAGGAGCTGTTGCGCTGGCCAAGGCAAGCCCATCTCAGAGGGCACGCCCTGAAGATTGAGAAGAGCCCTTTCAGCTGAAACCCGTGGAAGAACCAGCTTACCAACCGAGTGGTAGACCATTGGAATGTGCTGCCCAGCAGCACCGTCGATGCGGACTCACAATCAGTCAACACCTTTAAAAACCGACTAGACGCCCAGAACCAGAATTAACCAAATTAACATGTCTTAATTTACTAGATACAGCTACCCAAGCGCCTAGCTTACAGCTGTCACACATGATAATAATAATAATAATAATAATAATAATAATGTTCATCAAAATCGAAACGATTCAGAAAAAACAAATAAAACTTTGAATGACATCTCTGATGGTTCATATTTTGCTTCACATCCACTTTTTAGTAATTCAAATCATGCGTTGCAATTACAGATATATTATGACTACTTCGAAACTACAAATGCACTCGGAAGTAAAACGGGAGTTCACAAATTAGGGGCGATATACTTTACATTGAGAAATCTCCCTCCACACGTGAACTCACGCTTGCAAAACATTCACTTACTAGCTTCATTCTACGTTTCTGATTTGAAAGAATTTGGATTCGACGAAATTTGGAGACCAATCATTAGAGATATAATTGTTGATTTTTCTTGACTGTTGTAGTGTAGATAGGAGAGAAATCATGGGTGTAACAGTCAGTTCAAATTTTTTTTTGAACTGACTGTTACACCCATGATTTCTCTCCTATCTAATTAGAGATATAGGAACATTAGAGTCAGAAAGTCTCGATATTGGAACAAAACATGTGCAAGGTTCTATTATCAATCTTAGTTTTGACAATTTAGGGGGAAATACCTTACTCGGTTTAGTAGAATCATTTAGTGCAACGTATTTTTGTAGACTGTGCACCGCAACGAAAGATGAAACACGGGTCATGATCACTGAAGATGAGACCTTATTAAGAGCAGACAATTCTTATGAGCAAATCTGTAAGAAACTGAGTGCAGCAATACCCCATATTTTCGGAATAAAACGCAAATGCATATTGAATCTCTTGAAGTACTTTAAAATATATATAACGGGAGATATTGCGCACGATATTTTGGAAGGCGTGGCATAGCTTATATAATTAAATTTTTCATTCTCTTCATCGTGAATGTTTTGAAAATAATAACCCTTTTTGAACTAAACGAAAGAATAAAAAATTTCATGTATGGCAAAATTGGTATGGCAGATAAACCGAGCCCAATCGTATTAGATAAGCCAGGGCCATTGATTGGTCAGAGAGCTGCGCAAACATGGTGTCTAATTAGGTTTTTACCATCAATAATCGGGGACATCGTTCATCCTTCGCATCCTCAGTATCACCTTCTAGAATCCAAGTGGCGTGTCTTAACCTTGCTTTTGACTTGTATGGATATCATTTTCTCGCCAAAAATCACTGACGGAATGACGGCACAGTTGAAATTATTGATTGAGGAACATCATTCTGAGGAACCTCTGGCTAGTGAGTCCTTTTTCTTATTATCTAGTGTCGGGCGCCAATTGCATGAAGCAATAACGATGATCAGGAATTGACAATTATATTTAATCAATCGGAGAGCAACGTCAAGGGACTCTGAACCCAGGGCGTTGGCAGCACTTCCTGGGCCTAGTTATTGAATAGAATACAGTTCTGTGGGAAAAGGTTATTTTACAAGAACAGAGAAAGGATTAATTACTTTTGGAGAATCGTTAATGAGCGATTTCCATTTATTGTAAATGATATATGACAAATACAAATCATAAATGAGGTAAATAAATAATTTATCTACTAATATTCTATAAATAATATTAAGACAAACAGATAACAATATTAATCAAACCTTTAAATCCTAATAATAATTTGAGCTAAGCTCTGAATCTAATTAAAGTATTCAATACTCCGACGGGACGTGACCGTCTAAGTATGAATTCCTATTACACAGGGGATCAGTTGAGAAGTCGAAACCGATCAACGATACTCCCTTCTACCTAATCGGGAAATAAGCAATGACTCGAATAAATCTGAATGTTTTTCCCTTCTAATTATCTTAGTGACATCGTTCTTCAAAGCCGGTACAAGATTCGAGATGGGCGTTGTACTTTACTTCGCGAATAGGTGTTCAAAGTAGCCATGAGTACCGAAGCGATCACTGATACCAAACACCTATTTAATTGATCGCCGAATAAACGTTCAAAGTAGTCGTGAGTACCGAAGCGATCACGGATACCAAACATCTATTTGATGGCCGCATATATTTATCTTCAAGACAACAGTGATGTCAAAGATATATGTATACGTTTAAAACGGAACAAGCTAAGTTAGATATCAGTTAGGACGGGGACTTGACCCGGCCACATCGACCTCTAACGAAAAATGACTCTATAGCATTTAGCTATCTGACTCTAACCCATCACCTCTCAGCGTGACGGCCAAAGAACGAGTAAAAAGTGTCTCCGCGCTCCGTCTTTTATACCCTATTGCGACCCTGCGCCGGTGCAATCACGTCGCGCCGTGCTAGCGCGTGCGCGTCGCACTGTTTTTGGCAGTTGTTAGGACGATAGCGTAGCGGCTACCGCCGTGCCGCGATATCGCCCTCTCTCTCTTATGCGTTTTCTAATATTTCTTATGCTATTATACCGATTTTATATACCTCAGGGATATAAACGGCCGTTTATTGCCCTGCTCCAGCAGGGAAAACCGCTTTATTTCCCTTTGGTGTATAAAGTATCGTATGCACCACAGGGCAAACGTTCTTTTAGACTCGTGCGATTGTAATCCTCGGCTTCGCCTCGGAATACAACCTCGCACTCGTCGAGCGGTTTTTCTTATAATTATTATTTTATTATAACTCTATTTATTATCACACATTTCTTTATTCATTCTACCAGGTACTGATGTTCCAGTTATTAATTAAATCACAATCTCCCAGTCTATCATTCCAACACGTTACAATTCACAATTCATATCTGAATTTAACAAGCATTTACGGCCAAAACATTTCATGATTCACTACCCTCGTTCTATCAGCAAAAGATTACTCTCAACACCAACGATTTATGTACTATCAGTGGAAGGTGTGCAATAAAGATTTGAATGTCGATATTAAAACCGGCGCAGAAAAATTTGTTACGTATAATAATTTCATATCAGAATTTCCCTTGACAAGCAGTGATTTCAAGTTCAATTTGGAAGACAGAATATACGTTGTGCAGAAAGTAACGTTTGGATGTCTATATAAAGAAGGATTCTTAATTGCGACCCATATCGACGAGTTAACAGATTTGCCCATTTTTCAAACAATTATTAAGATTTTCATTCATAATAATGTACCCTTTGCTATTTGCAATGAGTGTGAAACTAATTACTTTAGCGAATACTATCATGCTTTTGCAGTCCAACCCAAGACGTCAAACAAGTATTCGTTAATCGATTTGAGTTTATTAAATCATAAGTATCCGTACGCGTTGCATCAAAGTTTTGGCAAAATAACGACATTTGTTCTTCCGAAATGTCATATCTTATGCACATTTGAATAGCCATGCTTATTATTAAATATGATATTTTCCTGTTTTATGTGTTCACCTGCTAGGTAATGTATGTGTATGTATTGTATAAGTTGTAACGTGGCAAACTAGTTGCCCGTTGTGGCATCCCTCAACGCCGCGGAAGGCTTGCAAATATCCTCGCGCGACTCTCGGTAACGCGCATAGAATTAGGAAATGTATCGAAGGGTCACGTGGTTCGCTGGAGCAAGGAGCGACCTTACCCTGCTCCCCCGCGCACCTACGAGTGAGCGCGGGGAAGAAGCGTCTAGCCATCTTGCGAATTTGCCTAGGAGATCTTCCATCTTGGTTTTTGGAGCACGCAACAGGCGTCCCGTTGTGTCGTGCGATAATTCCAAGTTTTGAGTATTTCTAGAGTCTTCCGAGCCCAAATTGTAAGCGGAATAGCTTCGTGCTGCATAGTGCATCCCGTGCCTCTTAAATTGTGCCCGACATCAGCCCCAGTGAACCCGTGAGCCCCGGATTAGCGTGTTCGCCGGACCGCAGGCACGTGGCCGCGACCGGCTTTCCACAGTGACCCGAGCCCCGAAGTGCGAGAGTGTGCCCCCAAAAGACATTGCCACCTCCACCGGATTATACCAGTGTACCGTCGATCCAAGGTAGGATCTTTTTCGTCCCTATTTTCAGCCCCTGCGCTGCGAGAAACCCTGTTAACTGTGTCTAGGTGGGATCGGCAGCCGCCGAGTCCGTTGGAGCCTGCGACGTGAATACCCTTCACACGGAAAGTATCCTAGATCCGCTAGGATCGTTTTTGCCTGCTTTTTGCCTCTCGCATCGCTTGTAATTTCAGCTTCTTTTACCCCTACCCTCGGAACCACGACCTCACGCGCTACCGCGAACCGTCGAGTCCCGATACCGGCCTTTTTATCGTTGTTTTTCTCATTTCTATTTGAATTTTGCTCGTGTGCGTTCATGTGTGCGTGTCCGTGTGATTCGCGCCTGTAGAGGTGGTCCCCGTTGAGACTCACGCTCTACGTGCGCACGCCCGATATTCAACCGTCGCCGAGCTACGGTTCGCCTATGGAGACTAGAGGGAAGGAGACCGAGCTTGGTCCGCCCCACTCCTGCGGAACCGTGCTCGTTTTCTGCGCTCTAAATGTGATATATACAGAGTGAATTCCTAAAGTGTAAACAGCCCAAAACCTAGTGCGCATGCGCTTATCTGAAAAAATTGAAACATTGTCTGGGATACCCAATCGACGGTTGCTATCTCAGCCGACATTCAATTTTTTCAGGTAAGCGCATGCGCACTAGGTTTGGGCTGTTTACACTTTAGGAATTCACTCTGTATATTGTATATATAGGTAGGAATTAAGATCTGCGTATCGACGCGACCCTGGCGGAGTTTTAGGAAAGCTTAGATTGCCATGGTAACCGCAACATATACGCAACATTCAATTATTTTTCATGGATCGCGCGATCGCAGCTCGATACTCCAAAATGTATAGGTTAGATTAGAATTGTATTAAATTTATCTATATATAAAAATGAGTTGCGCCGTTCCAAATTGTCCGTTTAAACCGAAAAAAGGCCAATCTTCGTCAAATAAAAGTTTATTTAACGCGCCTAAGGTGAGCGATTATTTTAGATGTGTACTCGATAATAAATGAAAGACAATCGTCATAAAAAATCTTATGCAGTATGCTTATTAATGAATGTTTCCAGTAATTCGAATGTAACCGCAACATATACGCAACATTCAATTATTTTTCATGGATCGCGCGATCGCAGCTCGATACTCCAAAATGTATAGGTTAGATTAGAATTGTATTAAATTTATCTATATATAAAAATGAGTTGCGCCGTTCCAAATTGTCCGTTTAAACCGAAAAAAGGCCAATCTTCGTCAAATAAAAGTTTATTTAACGCGCCTAAGGTGAGCGATTATTTTAGATGTGTACTCGATAATAAATGAAAGACAATCGTCATAAAAAATCTTATGCAGTATGCTTATTAATGAATGTTTCCAGTAATTCGAATGTAAAACAATGGGATTGCGAAATAAATTTTTTCAAAAGAATATCAAACAATTGTTTCATGATTTTATAATTAAACGAATACATCCAAGCACGGAGTAATATATACTCCGTGATCCAGCGAAAGATCATACATATCATACGAAAATCACATTTGTTCACACATATCTAAGTGAAAACACAAGGAATTAAGTGAAAAGTCAAGACACATTGAGAGTAATGACAGTAATGATAATTTTGATTATCCAGATCCTAATCAAATCAAAAATCGAGAAATCCCTTCACTTTCCCAACTGTGAATTGCATGAATCTTATTTACTAGTTTAATTATTTATTCGTGTGCATACAATACAAGCTCAATGGCTGCAGACATACAAATGACTTCCTCCAACTCTTTTGCCAAGGTCTATGAACAGACTTTAGAGTAGGCTTGCTCGGTTCAAAGTTTTCTTAATTATATATTACGATATTGTGTACCTGAACATAAAACTAAACACAACTATCAAACGACACATAACTTATATCATTACGCAGTAAACTAAAGGAAAAGTAAGTCCAAGTACATATTGATAAGTGCCTAATTGATCACCACCCTTCTAATAACTGGGCTCAAGGCTTTATTACTCTGATTTTTAATGTCGAAGGAATTCATTGTCACAATCATCCAGCTCGTGTCGAACTGATAAATAAATAAGTACCCAATTTCATTGATATAAACACTGTCATATGTCTTTATTGATATAGAATAATGAGCAGCTTTACAAAAAATGGCAAACTGTCATACAAACTCAGACAGGAAAACTGTTGGAAGCTAGATCGAGAATATGCGAAGATCACTTTTCGGAGGAGGACGTACTTCGCTTATTCGAAACTGTATTACCTGATGGGACGATCCATGAAATTAAACGCGAAAGGCCTGTTCTTAGGCCGGAGGCAATTCCATCAATTTTCCCAGATCAGCCTCACCGGACACCACAGTCAGCCTGTGAAATAGAAGCGTGTGTAGTCCCAGCCTATTCTGAGATTTCCGATACAGCTACCGAATGTGTGCACACTGACCAGGGGATCAATGCAAAAGAAATATCGCACCAACCAGAGAAGACTGCAGAGAATCCAATGCCAGCAGAAATATTCACTTTTGACCAATTGAGCATTGGGATACGAAACGTGACCACACTGAACACTGCGTGGACCGGTAGTTTTTTACCTGGAATGAAAGAAGTGGTATTTGTCAAATGGAATCCGGTCAACTATAGTATTAGTAAAAAACTAATCGTGACTGAAAGTTTGTCTGTGAAGGTAAAAACTGCTTTTCTAGGGCACCAATGCTTATCGTAATAATCAACAATACAATGCCTCAAATTATACAATCATATTGCTGTAGATTATACTTTACGACCAGGCAATCACCATCGCCAGCATACCTTCAAAGTTATGCAATGTGCAAGACTTGACAAAAGCACTGTGCATACTTGATACACTGCATCTATGTCCAGGTATACAGATGGAACGTCAAGCGACGAGGTATGTATAATTGAGATGATGAATCGCTGTTACGCACAGACTTATGAGCTGTTATTCAATATTTTTTCAAGGTCCGGAGTCTGTAAGTTTTATTTGGAGTTTTCTGAAATAGGCCGTCCCATGTCTCGTTGCAAGCACTGTCAATCAGAGCGCAAGAAACACTCAGACAACTTACGTCGAAAAGTTCTAGATGTATGGCAGAAAAAACATGAAAAATCTAAAGGTCTTGTTAAGTGCATTAAGCAAAAAAACCTCAGACTGAAACGCAAGGCAAGTTACGCCACACACAATATCTGTTAAATACCCAAATATCAGTCATACATACATCGAATACCCAATATCAGTCATAATAGCGAGCGGTATCCCGTAGGTATTAAACTTGCAGGCAGAAATGGAGTCGGCCAAACAAAATTGCGCTGCAATTGGTCAGGATGCCATAGAGAGTGCGATTGCTTCACTACCCAAGCCCCAGCAAGAAGCCGTACAGGCATGTTTCGCTGCATCTAAAGTGAAGAGTTCTACAGGTAGACGCTATACCACGAGGTGGGTGTATGAATGCCTGCTTTTACGAATCAAAAGTCGTAAATTGTATGAGCATCTGCGTACCCATGATATTTTGGCGTTACCTTGTACTGACACGTTAGATAAATACATCAGGCGAATGAACAGTTGCTATGGCTTCCAGCAAGCAACGTTCGACCTATTGAAAAAAAAATCTGAGTTATTAAAGCCAGAAGAAAGGAGAGGTACGAATGTTTTGAAAATACTTACACAACATGACACATTGCTCATCCAGAATCACATACATGAATGAAACAAATTATACAGGTACACTTTTGATCGATGAAATGAAGCTAACTGAAAAACTGGCTTTCAATCGGCGCACGTTGACTGTGAATGGCTTCACGGATCTTGGGGACCATACACCTCTTCACCAACAATCGAAGAAGGGTGACCACGCATTAGTAATGATGTTCCAGCCATTACGAGGTGCCTGGTTTCAGTCGTTGGCTGCTTTTTTAAGTAGAGGTTGTGCCACATCAAGTGTTCTCCATCATCTTGTGATGGAATGCATAATACTGCTCGAAAAGTCAGGGTTTCATGTTGACGCAGTTACTGCTGACGGTGCGACATGGAATAGATCCATGTGGAAACTATTTGGCATCACAGAAGCGAATATTAGTTGCGAACATATTTTCGATGGATCAAGGAGACTTTGGTTTCTGTCCGATTTTCCACATTTGATAAAAAACTTGAGGAACGCTATTGTCAAATGTTGTACAACATGGGTAAAGAATGAATCAATTATAATTTCAGCACGGTCCAAGGTTTAGAGGCGTACTAAACGATGTCGAAATTCACAATATTATTTTTCAGACCCCAAACGGTGATGTAAAACTGAAACACTGGGATGCTGTAATAGCCAAAGTTAACCCTATTGGATTCAATTTGAAAGTTTGCCCGAAACTTAACAATCTAGATGTTCATCCAGTGGGTTACCAAAAAATGAGTGTTGCACGGGCTTATAGAGTACGTTCGATTCTATAATGATTGCCAACTTTGTTATCCGATGGTTTTTGAATTTTGCATCACAATATGTGATAATATTTTCTTCAGTTTTTTGACCGCCAGACGGCTGTAGGAATGCTCGTATATCAGACTGACCATGCTGACCTATTGATTGTGGTCCGAGTGTTGACTTGATAAACTGTATTCACAATCTCATTGTGGCTATGAGTTCTAGAACGCCTGTCGATGCTTTGAGGATGAACAGTGATGGAATGACGGTACTACTTAATTAGTGATAACATGATAACATGCCTTACTTGCACGATTTCACCGTATTACTCCAATACTTTACAGCACATCAAATCCTTTTTGGAATTTCTTGAAAAGTGGGAGGCCAGTGCTCGTGAGAAAGACTACTCTTTCATATCAGACAGCACTTGTTATGGGCTTAAAATAACACTCAGAGCCACGATGGAATTAACAGAGTATCTGACATCAAAGTTCAACTACAAATACGTAATGACAGCCAGACTCAATCAGGATGCCTTGGAGGTTACTTTTCCTTTATGTTCATATACTATCTAAATTTGCTCGAAAAGGAAACATCTTCTACGAGTACTATTTAATGCTATTTTATGCTATTTTATACTACCTTATACTACCTTATGATATTTTATGCTATCTTATACTATTTTATACTACTTAAAAATGCTATTTTATACTACCTTATACTATCTCATGCTATTTTATACTATTTAATCATAATCGGATCCTATTTTATGCTATCTCATACCTTTCAATGCTATTTATGCTATCTAATTTTATTCTATGCTACCTTATACTATCTGATGTTATTATTAAATTAATATAATTGCAGAGATTTTTCGGAATGATGCGAGGAGCATGCGGATCCAACGATCATCCTGATTCAACAGTATTTGCACAATTATTTCGCCTTGTCAGCACCTATTCCTTAGTAAAGCCACCTAAGGGCAGTAATGTTACTGGAGGTGAAATGCTGACCTCGCTTTTGAATACTGAGGATCTGACCGACAGGAGCGAAGGGTTGAGTAGGTTTCAATCTCATTTGGATACAATGATCGACAATGGTGCCACACCACAAGACATTGCTTCGGTTGCTGCAGCAGCACTGGATCATGATTACAATATGTCAAGAAGTTCTGACTTTGTAACATCGTTCATCTCCGGCTACGTGGCACGGCGGTCTTCAAGATTTACGCAATGCTCTGAATGTTTAGCATCTTTGAAAAGCGATCATTCTCTGCCTAGGGATAAAATGATCGACATTGCCAGCAAAGGATATTTACTCCGACCATCAAAATCGCTATTTCAACTTGTAGCAATGATGGAAGCCGCAGTGCTCAAAGTAGTATCAACCGGAGTACTCTTAGTCCAGGAACTTTAGCATTTCACTTCGGAAAAAGTCCGATCAAGCTGCAAATTGGTGTGTACGTACCTTTCGACTCCCCAAACAAGCTGTGCAAAGTCACAAAGATTCGGGCTGATGCATAACTTTTTACAGCGGAAAAACGGCTTAAAAAAGTACCTTTTTTCGGTTTTTTGCCAATATCTTCGTTCCCGTCGATCCTACGGCTATGAGGTGTACTTATAAAAAATACAGAACGGAAAATTCTCTACAAAAAAGGTGATATAAAATTTATCGATAGAACTATTAATTTCCACGGAAGAAAGCATGAAAATTCGGATTAAGTTTTATAGTTTCGCGCCGTTGCATAATGCGTTCTGTGTGGCGGCGCCAACAGCAGCTGCGCCTTCCCCTCTGACGTCAGCGATGGGTTATACCTGCTTCCCTGTTTTGCTGGTGGGGTGTGCTGTATACGCAGTCCCAAACAGTCCCAAAGCGTATCTACATCGTATTAGACGTATACTATGTCGCGTTGTCAAGGCAGTGAACAAACGGTAACTGAATTTGATTTTACGACAGTCACGTATGTCATAGACGGAGGGTTCCTCTTGCATCGAGTTATATGGAATCAGAATGAATCTTTTGATTCGATTTGTGCAAAGTACGTTGATTATGTACGAAGGTACTACGGTTCAAACGCTGTCGTACACTGTTGGAAATAACCTGTGTAAATGTTAAATTTTTTGCGTGTTAAAATTTTTGTGTCATGTTTAACTATCCTTTTGAGTCGTTTCAACATTCGCGAATTATGTCAATGCATCAAAAAGTATTAAAGCCAAATGTAACACAAAAGCCGCTCCTTTTAACACAAAAATCTCGTTCGTTCCTTAATGGATATGAAAAATGTTAAATTTGTGTTGTTTCGTCAACACAACACACCATTTTATGTAGAAATGTACTACTGACAAATTTTGAAATGATAGTAGAACAAAAATGGCCACCGTCGTCGGATTTTGCCTGTTATTACGTGTCGTGCACGGTCTTCTAGACTCGACAATTCGATTTTCTGCGAAAATCTGTGAAAAATGTGCTACGCTAACTCAATTTCATTAACTGTACATCTGCAGAAATGATATAAAGGAAACAGTTGTTTCTTTTATTAAGCGATCGTATAGCGTAGTGGTTAAGGCGTGCGACTCGTAATGCGAACACCGGTGAGCGTCCCGGTTCAAACCCCGGCTAGGATTAGGAATTGCGAAATTTATCACTGCGAACTCGAAATGCGTTTTTCTTCACATGTATGTTTAAATGTGCATTAAAATATCCTTTACTAGTAATATCTAACAGCGTGAGCATCGAAAACAATCTGTTTTTTTAATTTCAATTTTAGTTCCAGCCATTTACTTATGCATTTTCCACGCATATTGAAAGTTGAAACAACATATGATTTGACATTATCGTTCTGTTCAATTAACTCAAAAGTGCAGTGTTAAAATTACAAAACAATATGTTGAATTTGTGTTAATTTTCACAACCATTTCGTTGTGTCAACGCTTGACATTAACGGCTTGTGTCAGATTAACATATTTTTTATAGTGGACCTACTGGGACACGCGAAAAATGTTGAATTTAACACTTTTTTTCTAACAGTGTAGTCTTCGATGGATACAACAATAGCACCAACAGCATGAAAACCATGGAACAACGTCGTCGTGCAGCAAAATCTTCATCTGTTGACACTTACTTCGACGAGACGATGAATGTCACAGTGAGCCAGGAAAAATTCCTTTCCAACAGTAACAACAAGAGCAGATTAATTTCAATGTTGTCTGTCAAGTTCGAAGCAAAAAATTATGTCGTTAAACAGGCGCTAGATGATGCTGACGTTTTAATCATTGAAACAGCTCTGGAATGTTCACGCACAAATGAAACAGTCCTTGTTGGGGAAGATGTAGACCTTCTGGTAATTTTGGTTGGTCGCGCTCCGATTGATGAAGAAATCTTCTTTCTCAAGCCAGGTAAAGGAAAAATCCAGCGAAAGCTCTACTCTTCTCGGAGTTTCAATAAATACGAAGACATCAGAGATAATATTCTCTTCCTACACGCTTTCACTGGATGCGACACAACATCTGCTCTTTTTCATAAAGGAAAAACTGCAGCCTTGAAACTCTTCACAAAACGTCATGACTTACGCGCTGCAGCTCAAATTTTCGACCACAGTGATGCTTCTCGAGAGTCAGTTTCTTCGGATGGGATACGCATCTTCCTAGCTGTGTATGGCGCTCCGGTTAACCAAGATGATTTAGGGGAATACCGTTACCAGTGCTTCATGAAAGCTGTAGGCAGAAACAAGTCGGTCCAGTTGAGTATGTTGCCCCCCACAGTCGATGCGGCTAAAGAGCACCTATATCGGGTCTACTACCAAGTGCAGAAGTGGTTAGGAAACGAGCTGAACCCTCAAGATTGGGGATGGGTATTCAAAAACGGCTTATTGGAGCCAATAAAAACCTCGCAACCTCCTGCCCCGGATTGTCTTTTGAACATGATTTTTTGTAATTGTTCGAAAGGCTGTGGCGCTTTGTGCGGCTGTCGAAAGTTGGGACTGCAATGTTCAGCAATTTGTGGCAACTGTCATGGAACATCTTGCCTGAATGCGGCCCCAATCGAAGACCATAATCTCGAAAAAATTGACGATCCAGAAACAACCTCCATTGATGATTCTGAATCCTGGTATTTTCCACCAGTCCAATGGTAACATGAATCGAGGATAGAGAAAAATAAAATGTCAGAATCATTTTGTTTTGAAAATATAATTATATAAATAATTGATAGTTTTGAATGAATTATGAATAAATTTTGTTCACTGAAATATATATATACCATTTTTCCACCCCAATTCCCATAAAAAATGTAGAAATTAGGAGACAATGCACAGAAAACTATATTTAGATCATTACATGCACTAAAATATCCATACAAATTTTTTACTGGAGTTTCAATGCACGATTACGTGAAAACTATTAGTGCTATCAATAAACTTTATATCACCTTTTTTGTAGAGAATTTTCCGTTCTGTATTTTTCATAAGTACACCTCATAGCCGTAGGATCGACGGGAACGAAGATATTGGCGAAAAACCGAAAAAAGGTACTTTTTCGGGCCGTTTTTCCGCTGTAAAAAGTTATGCACAAGCCCGAATCTTTGTGACTTTTCACAGATTGTTTGGGGAGTCGAAAGGTACGTATACACCAATTTGCAGCTTGATCGGACTTTTTCCGAAGATTAGCCCATTTTTCGTCTAAAGTGCCTGGACTATCTGTCTTGACACCTTGTTTCAAATTGCAAGGGAAATAGAAAACGAGAATAATATTTCTCTAGTAGGATGTCCGGAACACAAGAACGAACTTACGGAGACTATCATTCGATTCTATCTAATAACTCGAATGCATTTTCTTTGTAATTCAGCCAATAGAATTGATAACATCAAATCCGAAAAAAGCAGAAAACATCGAAAATCTGCAAAGTTGATGTGATCAGGGTGGCCACTTGATTCGGCTCACCGAATTCCTTGATATTTATGAGTGAATTGTGAAACTTGAAACTAACCTGATGTAAATTTTTCACTATAGTATTAACTATGGGCACTTACTATTATAAAAGAATCTACAACGTCGTACGATCACGCAATATGGTCCTGTCAGGGCTGCATTTCATTTATCATAACTAGTGACTGTGATATGTCGTCTAAGTTCCTAATTATAACCGGATTCTTGTCAGCTATGAATTTTCTTCTCACAAAAACCAGTACGCGCAGCGATTTCAGGATAACAACTTGTCGATCTGTATGATCATTCTCCTCCATATGGAATCCCAAAAAGTTTTCATCGCCTCCAACGATTCCCCACTGTGGACTTGGTAGTCTGA
Source organism: Euura lappo (assembly GCA_018257835.1). Lineage (NCBI taxonomy): Eukaryota > Metazoa > Arthropoda > Insecta > Hymenoptera > Tenthredinidae > Euura > Euura lappo. The sequence goes on from JAEUYN010001723.1 coordinate 236,240, forward strand.
TCAGGTGGCGATGCAGTTGTATGTATTCCAAATTGAACTCCATCGTAAAATTATCACCGCAAAAGCTGAGAATATAAAAGATATATGTGCTATGTTATATAAAATCATCCTACTTTCTATAATAGTATATCAATAGTGGAATACGAACTTACCAATTATATTTCTTCTGGATTACAAGTACTTCTTATCCTTAGTTCGTTTATTCATGATGTATGATCTTGCAGTATGTAAATTTTGTGATGAAAATTTGCGCAGCTATTTGACGATATTCACTTTATTTCACTCCTTCCGACGCACAAAGGTTAGGAAAATGCCAAGTTTGTTTGATCCATCCTTCGGCAGCATTTCAAGACAAAACGCTTGCGGTAGCTACAATTGTTGTTACACAGCATTTATTTAAAACATGTTTTTCATATCGCTGTTGACTCGATTGGACCGTTGGTTTCTTTCATGATTCAGAGGCCGAATTCAGTTTCTTTTTTCCCGAGTTGCGTAGCGCTATGATATCATATCTCTCAGATCATCGCAATATTTTGTTGATCTTCTTGCACTTTGATTTGCACAGGTACACGGCATTCATCATATTACACGTGCATTAATATTTACAGTATTCTTTTTAATGTGCTTCATGACTGGTTATAATTTCTGTATGGGTAATGCGTTGTAAGTGCCACGATAATATTTTCAATTAAGGAAATAATCAGTATCCACCTTCACTATTAGTCTTCATAACCTCCACGAATATAATATCTACATCGCTCACCATCTTTGACAGGTGGGGGCTGCGAACGGCTGCCGGTAGAGGCGCCTCGAACAGCAGATCATAATATATGTATGTATATTAAAGCGCGGAAAGTCGGAACGTTCCTCGATACACGGAGGTCGGTCTCCTTCCCTCTAGTCTCCATAGGTTCGCCGTAGGCGGTAGTTCGAATCTTGGCTATTTCTTGTGTTCGTCCGATATTACCCCGCTCTACCGTACCGACCGTGAATTTCGATCGGGTGATTCGAGCTGCGATCCAGCGCCGTAGCCGTCGTCCCAGTTGTGACGACTGCGCTGCGTGTGGCGCGCAGGACCGTAGCTACTCACCACCGCGAGTCAGCTGGCGTATACCCACTGTCCGCCGGAGTATACAGCTGACACACCTCGCGCGGTACCGTTCCCTTCGTTCCCCTCGCCCTCCTCCTGGCCCGTGTCCAGTCGAGTCGAGCGGCCGACTTGTAAATAGTGTAATATAATCTGTATTAGCTCTCCTAGCCCCGATCTGTTCTTCACCCTCGGAGTCGCCTAGTACTCCGAAGGGATTGTTCTAGCCACTTGATTTCCTTGAATAAATCCGTTTTATAATTGTTCACCAACGTCCACAGGGTTTACTGTCTTTGCCCCCACGTTCCCCTCTACCAAATACTGTCGCTAGCCTCCTCCTTCTCCTTCAACCCCTATTTCCTACCCCCACCCCCGCGGAAACGCGGCGATTGGTTCCCGTAAGGAACCTGGCGCCCAGAATCTTCTTTATTTAAGTTTAGTCCCGTTATCCACGTTGGGTTTCGGCTTCTTTTACTAGCATTGTGGACGGGGTTGATTTCCAAACAACCCCGAAAGCGTGTTACAAAGTATACCAAAAAGTTCCTACTGTCAGTACAAAAAGTACGTAAGTCATAGTAAATTTAGTTCTATTGTATTGTTATACATTTAAAGAACATTTATATAGATTTACTATTTTCGATCTATATTATATACTATAATACCTGTTCCAAATAAAAAGATTTTACTTGTCTCATAAATAACTCACTTAATTTATAGATAGTATACCTCACGAATCACATTTTATTTATATGTACCTATATCTGTGTATCTCGTACCGTTTCCAAGGTCAGGGCATGCGGATTCAGAAAAGTGATTGTTATTCATATACTGTGATACATGTATATTAATATAATATACTATCGTTACGTTCAATGCTAGTTTTCACACTAGAATTTCAACACGTCACGTGTGACTTCGCTTATACAGAATATACAGATAAATAATTCACAACTGGTGTGATTATCGCGGTCCATTTCACGGTCTCATTCTCAAGACGTACCTTCGCTAGCGTTATTCTTGTGGTGTTAATTCTACATTTTCATTCCCGGGAAGTCAATTCTCTGGTGTTATTATTGAGGTGTCAATTCCACGTTGTCAATCCCAAGAAGTCAATTCTCTGGTGTTATTATCGAGGTGTCAATTTTATCGTGTCATTCCCGGGAAGTCAATTTTCTGGTGTTATTATCGAGGTGTCAATTCCACGGTGTCAATCCCAAGTAGTCAATATTCTGGTGTTATTATCGAGGTGTCAATTCCACGGTGTCAATCCCAAGTAGTCAATATTCTGGTGTTATTATCGAGGTGTCAATTTTATGGTGTCATTCCGAAGAAGTCAATTTTCTGGTGTTATTATCGAGGTGTCAATTTTATGGTGTCATTCCCGGAAAGTCAATTTTCTGGTATTATTATCGAGGTGTTAATTTTACGGTGCCACTCCCGGGAAGTCACTTTTCTGGTGTTATTATGGAGGTGTCAATTCTACGGTGTCAATCCCCAGAAGTCAATTTTCTGGTGTTATTATCAGTGTGTCATTCATCGGTGTTCATGTACGGATGTTAATTTAGCAGATGTTGTTCGAATCGGTGTCATTTAGGATCACTATTCTGACACCGAGATTTTCACACTGTCTACTAATACTAAAACGGAGTGGACTCCCTGGGACACCGCATGGTGTTCAAATGATGTTAAATTTGACACCACATATAAGCATATAATATCTTACAACTGTTTCAAGCTCAATACAAGTCAATATAATATTCCCATTCAATTAGAAATATTCCCGTTCGTAACCTTTTATTTGTCTAAAGTTGTGAAAAAAAACTTTACTCAATTTTTTTTCTCGATTATTTGTGAAACATATAAAACTTGAAAAACACCCGGCTGTAAAGTGTCAAGCCACAACATTATGGAATTCAAAATAGGTTGAATAATTGAAAGTGCATGTAAAATAATTGTCTATTGGCTATTAGAATAAGTCATTAATAATTTTTCGCCCGTCTCAACGCGTTGTCTTCTTCGTCTCATTGTCAGAATGAGTCGATACTGCTCCATCCCCTGCACCAGCTCTCGGGTTTCGTGCAGCCTCAGATATGATCGGGTAATCGGTTTGAAAATATTTGCCTTACCGACATGATTGTCACCAGCAATTCGTTTGTTTATCCGAAAGAGGCGCTACATACGCTTCGACCTAATTTCATCACAGCCCACTCGTAGCGGGCTCTAATCAGTGATATAGTGGCTGTAATGGTTTTGGGCGCCCGCTCGCCAAGTGCGCATGCGCAAACGTCACCAGCCTAGAAGCGGTCGAAATAACGCAGATTCCGCCCGCTTCGCATGCACGAAAACACGCGTTTTCAAGGGGGGGAGGACAAAAAAGATTGTACTTACTCTCAAAAGCTGCAACGTAATCTTCAAAACCCCATTCTTTCAGTTTATCGGGGACGTCGATTACCGCTTCTACGTTCTGTTCAGCACGAGGCGCGCTTTCCGCCATGTTTATCAAAAATAAATTCTTGAAAACAAACTTCACGTATTAAACGTAAGTACCGCCCGTAAAGAAATCTTTTGGAAAACAAAACGCCGATTTGTGAACGTCGTTGATTTCGAATCAGGGCAATTATTGTCCACTGGTTCAATTGTCGAGGGAAGACGCGACCGGTTACTCGATACGTCGCAATAGTCTCCCCACGCTACACCCTCGGGCCAATTGCCGGCGAGTTCTAGGCTCATTCCGGCCGCAGAGCGTTCGAGATTGGCTGAATTTACTGGCATAGCAACAGGTCGAATTCGAAGCGATGCAACGCAACAGCGTTGTTGCCGAATTCTCAGAACGCTTTTGTCAGACGACATGATTCCTGACTGGTCGAGGACGCTGGGCTAGCAACCGGCCAAGTCTGGCATTGAATAAATGCAAGCACGCGCGGATATAACAATATTGTTGGAGGTTTGGTGTGGATCGAATAAAGTAAACTCTTCTTGTATTCGGTCTTAACTTCTTTATTAAACGGTCACAAGTTCTTTTTTATGAACAGTACGAGCAAAGCACGTCCTTCTGTCTTCACAGCACACAGAAGAAAGCGCGAGAAGGGTCGCTCGCTCCCTTAGTATGAAATACCATGTAGTGAGGTCGCCACGTATGGCCCATTATTCCAACAAATATAACCAAAACAAACCAGAATATAACTTTTAAAGATAACATGTAAAACCATGAAACACGTATTTCCTTATTATTTGCCACTTTTCTTTTTCATTTAATTTTTTTCATTTCTTCCCTTCAATGTTTTTGTGAAAAAGATTCGGTCGGCAAAAAATGAAATGAAAAAATTATGTTGAATAAAAGGAATTAATTCAAATCAATAGAAAATATTTCACAAAATTAATCGAAATATTCAGATATTCGTTCGGATTAAAAGCGAATTGTCGATGATTGTTGGGAAAAATTAAATAACAAAAATTTGAAATGTAAAAATCTATTTAAATTGAGGGGACCGATGAAGATTGATTAAAAAAGTTTTACACACTCCAAAAATCCTTTGTATCTTCACCAAAGTTCATTACACGTGAAAGAATCACCCTTTAAAAAATCACTCCTCGTATTATTAGATTTCAGGGACGTTTGATCCGATTATGTTTCTCGACGTCTCATTTTCTCCGGAGAGCAATGCTCCATCACGCAAGCAAGGGAAATTAGAAAATAAAATGTTGACCAAGTTATCAGCAGGAGAGTGATCAGATTGGCACTCAATTTCAGTAACTGACCATAACTTATCACAGGATTATTTTATCAATTTTTCTAGTTCACACGTTGAAGGATCGCTCTCCAAAGAAAATGAGACGTCGAGAGACGCGTATTCGGATTAACCGTGTGTCATGAAACCGTACGAGAAGAGATTTCTTAAAAAGTAATTTTTTTTTTGTGTGTGTAATGAACTTTGGTTAAGATATTGATACGTAGAATTTTTTGTCCAAAAATTGTTGTATCACTCAAATATCGAGTTATGACCCCCTCGGTCAAATTGTTTCATACTTTTTTTTAAGAAACTGACGTAAGAAGTATTCAATAGCGATGTAACATCTATATATAGAAAATAATTCTGTGACAGTACAGTAACAAATTGAAGAAATTTTTTTTGTACAATACTGTATAACGGTATTTAAAAAATCCTGGTGCAATACTGTAAAGTCTTGAAATAGTATATTGTGTACCATGGGGGCAAACTGTGCATACGAGCCGAAGACCGAGTATGTATTGCAAATACGCGAGGCGAGTACACGATACTTTATATAGCAAGACTAATTTTTCTTGTGCAATACACAAGAAAATCTCCCAGTCTTGCGAAAACATTCAATATTTTGGAGTAGTGGAGAAATAATGAATCCACGTTTTTCTTCCTTTCATGGTGCAATAATGTAGCTATTTAAAATCTTGAAAATCATGACATAGATAGATAGATAGATAGATTTTCATTCACCATGGAATGAAATCCCCTAGGTGCAGATAAGTACATAAAAAATATACAAAAATATACCTTAAAAGTAATCTTAATATTAAACAGCAATGAACAGTTCAATAGCATGGCAGGTTAGCAATAATATAAACAAAATAGGAAAACAAGAAAAGACATCAACGCCAGTAAAGCAAGGTAAATGAAATGACTAGAAAAGAAAAAAATAACTAAGAAAAAGAAAAAAAAAATATATTAATAATAATATACCTATAAACTTACATTCAAATCAGTTTCACTTATAAGATATACAGAGGTAATACAATAGCTCAAAAAGAAAGAAAATTAGCTCAAAGTAGAGCAGCAAACGCACGTCGTTCCAGTCCGAGCAGGTGGGCATGCAATCGAGTGCGAAAAATTGGTAGCGAGTCCGCGAGAATAACCTCAGGTGGGAGAGAATTCCAAAAATATGCAGCAGCCACCATAAATGACTTTTGGAGCGTGGAGGTCCGACACCGAGGAACCACGAGCTGCTTAGGCCGGGACGACGACCTTGCGACGCGATTTGGACCCCGCTCCACGAACTGGAACGACCGAGACAGATAGGCAGGTCGCAAGCAATCTAGTAGAGTGAATAACTGACATCCCAATAGGTACAGTCGACGATTTCTGACCGTAAGCCAATTTAATCCGAGGCGATGCGGGGTAATGTGCTCATCGCGCCTAGCACCGATTACAAAGCGTACACAGGCATTCTTGAGGCGCTGGAGCCTAAGGTCAAGAGTGCCAGGAAGGTCAAGATAAACAGTAGAGCAGTAGTCGAGATGAGGAAAAACAAGAGCCGTGACCAACCATTTACGTAGGTGAGGCGTGAACAGGTCCCTATTGACCTTGAGCTGATGCAACGTCATGTTGACCTTCCTGGAGATGGCCGTCACCTGATCATTCCAATCTAGCCTACGATCCAAGTGAACTCCGAGGTTGCGGACACTGGTAACATACGGAATAGGTGTACCCCCAACCCGAATTTGAGGCAGAGACGATAAGTCGATTTGGTTGAGGACCCTAGCATTGCCACATATCATAACCTTAGTTTTACCAATGTTAAGAACAAGGGAGTTCACTCGGGCCCAATCAGAAATTGCCCTGACATCCTCACTAATTTTCAAAACACCCTCTACCAAAGAAGCCGGCGGGCAAGATAGGTATATCTGGAGATCATCTGCATAATATAAGTGTTTAGAGCTAAGGATCGACAGCGGGAGATCATTTACAAAAATGCTAAACAGCAGAGGACCAAGTACGGATCCTTGCGGCACACCTAACGGTACCTCAAACCAGGAGGATAACGTACCTCCAGGTCCACGAACCGCCTGCTGCCGGTCGCTAAGGTAGGAATTGAACCAGTTGAGGACTGATGACGAGCAGCCGAGCTTCTGAAGCTTGCTAAGCAAGAGATCATGACGTACAAAATCAAATGCACTACTAAAATCAAAAAGTACCAAAATAGTAACCATACGTCTATCAGTAGCCAGCCGGATATCATCAGTCAACTTCAGCAAGGCTGTTTGTGTGCTAAATCCCTTTCGGAAACCAGATTGGTAGTCATCAAGGAGGCGGTTTTCCTCCAGATAATCAGAGAGCTGGCGGTGAACGATTCTCTCAAGGATTTTTGATACCGTGCAAAGGTTTGAGATAGGCCGAAAATGACTGAGCTCCGTAGGTCCTTTGATCTTGGCAATAGGTTGAATCAGACATATGGTAAGTTCGTTTCATCGTCCAATTATATATCGTCATCTCGACCTCTAGATCACACGGTAGATGTTTGAAGACAGTTGCTATTGAACATTTTTATTTTTGGATCAATTCCACCACGAGTAATTCCACTTTTAAGGATTGACAAAAGAAATCAAATGGTTGACCCAGGACAACTGGGAAAACAACAACTGAACCATAATTTTAGACACTCTCCAGAATAGTTCGTGAAAAATCTGAATTTTCAGAACAAGGGGCGTCTCACTCTGAATTCAATGTGTAAAACGCTAAAAGTCGAAATAAATAACACACGAAATCTGTCAATGAAACGCAAAACTTGGGAAAACCCAAAATCCACATTCGAAACCGTCAAAATTCTGTATCCCTTTGTAAGAGATCGCTCCTATACCTTGCTTATCGCAGCAAATCGTTGCAAACTCCTATCTACCATTGCGTAAAGTCACACGAATTCGGTAAGAATTCAAGTGAGATCGAACGGAACCGCTGCAGCTAGCTACGTCAGTGATCGTCGGGCCTTTACCATACAGTCAAGACTCGTGCGCATGCGCGGTCTGTACAGATTGACCCAATCTGATCAGCTGTCGACGGTGATGCGCTGAAGACACACGATCTAAAAAATTGGGACTCAAGTGTGTAACGTTGACATCGTATGAAATCGTACAAAATCGTCGACCAACGCTCAACAACGTTCGTACGATCTCATTTCAATCCAGAGTGAGACGCCCCTCGGGAAACCTAGGGAAAACAGGAACCGAAAGAAACGTTGCGTTGTTAACCTGTTAGTAATTTCCTGGGTTTTATTTTAGAAAATTCTCTGAGATTCGCCGTTCTCCGTGGAGAACCGCTGACGATGATTGAGAAACTCTGAGATAAAGAACCGGCGGAGGCTAAAGAAAGACCCAGGGAGTTACGAGAAGGCGGAAAACTTCCTCAGGGGGAACGCAATCACGAGAGGGTAGCTGATCACTCACCACCGAGGGTCGAGACAGCGGAGGTCATTCTGCTGTCGAGAAGAGCCGTGAGTTCCCCAGGTTGAGAACCCGCCTGCTCAGGGGCTTTCCCAACATTTGCAGAGAGGACGACACTCGTCAAGCCTAGCGTTAAGAAGAGCGTAGGAGGAGGGGGTAAGAGATACCCCGCTGGCCCGCTCGTAGGCATCACTCTGGCGTGAGCTTGTTTAGCGTACAGACGTGCGAACCTTGGAGACCTGTCAGTAGAGAGCGATAGTGGAGAGATTTTGTCGAGAGAATTTGTTGAGTAGAGAAAGAGAGAGAGAGATTGATTGATTGATTAAGCGTTTTATTGATGTCCTGGATGTGTCATACATCCCTAAGGACAGTGTTCTTTTAACAAAATTTTCATACAAAACTTAGATATTAATCATATATTTTAACTAAGTTTTTAACGAAGTTTCTATGCAAGTTTTACATTAAACATATATATATATATACATTAATTATAACATTTTTATTTATACTTATTTTTATCATAACTTTTTTCTCAACTTTCAAGAAGCCGATGATATGGTTGATTTCAATCTTTCCATCAAGAATTCATGGAGGCGATCGCTGAATGTGATTGCATTATTAGACTCGCGAATTTTGAGGGGGATTGAGTTCCACAGTGAGGCTGCTTCAACCTCGAAGGTTGTTTGACCGAAGTTGGTTCTCGCATTATTGATATGTAAGTCTAGTGGGGTGCAGTGATTTGATCTCTGGTTGCTTTGTGATTTGAGTCGAAGCCTTTCGTATAGGTATGAGGGGATTTTGGATTGGAGGAGTTTGTAGGTGAGATTACCCAGGAAGTACAGTCTTCTATATTCGGGAGTGAGCCAGTTGAGTTTTATATAGAATTCACTGATGTGGCAGTCTCTGCGAAGGTTGAAAATAAATCTAATAGCGCTGTTTATGACTCTTTTTAGTTTCAGGTTCGCCTCGTTACTGCACCCCGTAAGGAGCAGGCATCCGTAATCTATGTATGGATATACAAGTGCTTTTACTAGATTTATGCGAAGTTTCTGGCCTAAGCATTCCTTGGCCTTCTTTAGCCTATGCAGAGCATTGTGCGCTTTTGTGACTGTGGATCTTGCTTGGGTTGACCAGGAGAGCTTGGAGTCAATTGTTACCCCGAGATATTTTACTTCCTCGGAGAATTCTATGTCCGTTCCTTCTACCTTAATATTAGGAATATCTTTGGCATAGATGACGTTAATAAACCTGTTGGAACCTATAATGATTGCCTGAGTCTTTGCTGCGTTAAGAAGGAGATTGTTCTCCAGGGACCAGGCTTTTACGGCGGATGCGTTTTCACTCAGAGCTGCCACAGCTGTGTCCAGCTCCGAGGGCAGGGTGGATATGTACACCCCCAGGTCGTCTGCATACATGGCGTGCTTGGCCGTTTTGAGAATCTTCCCAATGTCGGTAGTAAAACATAGGAAAAACAGTGGACCGAAGATTGTGCCTTGAGGTACCCCTCTTTTCATTTGTACCCACCCCGATTTGCTTCTTCCCTCGGGAAGTTTTTCCCCTATAACTGCCTGCTCACGACCTGAGAGGTATGATTTCACCCATCGAAGGGCATCCGTCGAGAAGCCCAGCTCGGCTAGTTTTGCTATCAACATTTCATGATCTACGGTGTCGAACGCCTTGGAAAAGTCAAACAGCATTAAGATCGTTACCATTCGATTATCTATTGCCCATTTCGCGTCCTCCACAACATTCAAGAGTGCCGTTTGCGTGCTCATTCCCGCTCTGTATCCCGATTGAAGGGCATCAAGCTTGTTGTTTTTCTCCAGATAGTCGAGCATCTGTTTAGACAAGATTTTTTCAAGCAATTTGGAGAGAAAACATGTGAGTGCTATAGGGCGGTAGTCTGAGCAGCCTACAGGTGTTTTAATTTTCGGGATCGGTGTTATGTGAGCTTGTTTCCATGCGCTAGGAAAGGTGTTGTGCTCTATTGAGAAGTTAAAGATGTGGAGTATGGGTCTGGCACAGATTGGGAGGCAGATTTTTATAATTTGCGCTGATATGTCGTCCGGGCCTGAGGCATTAGACCTGGAGAAGTTAATGTGTTTTTCTAGATCTTTGAGGGATATTCTACGAAATCGAAACTCTCCAGGCGTTGCCTTGGGGGATCTTTCAGTCGAGGGGCCAGGGGACGACGGCGTGAGAGAGTTCGCTACCGCGCGGTTTCCAGTTTTTCCAAACGAGGCAAAGTATTCTGCTAGATCATTCAGGTCTACCACCAGGCCCTCCCTTTTTTCAGTTTTCTGTTTGACAATCCCGATACATCTCAACTCTGACCATAGTCTCCTAGCCCCTGATGCACTACTCAGTTTATCTAGGTTACATTTATTTCTTTCTTGCTCTATTTTACGCTTCACCAGATTTCTTAGTTGTTTAAATTCCTCATTTATACTCTGTATTTTGGTTTTCCTGTACATCGCTCGTTTCCTGTCCCTAGTTCTCATCAACTCCTTTATTTCCTCTGTCATCCATTCAGCCCTTTGCTTTTTTACAGTTATTGTTTTTTGAGGGGCAAATTTGTTGATATTATCTATGATAACTTTGCGCAGGAATTCAACTTTACGATCTATGCAGTTAAAATTATAAAATATATTAAAATCAATTTGTGATAAGCTATTTAAAAGTCCGTGAGCGTCAATATTTTTAAGATTTCTATATACAATTGTACGAGGTGGTGGTTTTGGCAGTCTGATTGTCCATTTGATGACGATAAGATCGTGCCCTATCGGCGAAAATGAGATCTGTCGCGTTTCCTCAATATTTTCTAGCCCGTTGACAAAGATGTGGTCCATCCACGTGTGTGAGGAAGCAGTGTGGTGTGTGGAGTCGAAGTGAATGATGTTCAAACCCAGGTTTGATACTTCTCTTCTTAAGTGTTTAGCGTCATCCGTGTTTTTCTTGTTAAGATCTATATTCAAGTCTCCCATGACAAGGGCGTTTTTATATAGCGGTAGGTATTTGCCTAGGATTTCCCAAAACTCGAGGGGATAGACTTTCTTCGGGGGGCGATAAACCACTCCGACTACGAGAGCAGCCTGATTGTTAGGTTTGATTTCGACTAGAATATGTTCTGGTTTGCCATCGTACTGTTCGGGAGAGCTGTCAAGGATTTTAACTTTCAAGTCATCGCGGATGTATATTGCAACACCACCACACTCCTTCCCCATTCTATCTTTTCTATAAAGGTTAAAACCATCTATTTTCACCTGATTGTCTACGATATGGTTCTTTAAGAATGACTCCGAGATTCCAAGGATATCTAATTTATTATTTTGAATAGCGTTATAGACATCCCCGAGATTAGCAGTGAGGGACTGGCAGTTGAAATGCCCCGCTTTAAGATTTTCTAACTTTAGGTTAATATTTTGATTAACAATGTCAATACTGTTTTGCTTTGATTGCTATTCCGGCTTCCTTTCCGCGTGTCGAGATCCCCGTGTTGGCATGATCCTCTTCGTCCTTTTGCTGTCCTTGTCCGAGTCATCCGTTGTTTTACGTTTGCCGCTCAGGGGTTTCGGTGCAGCTGGATGGGGAGTCGCGTTTTCCGTTTGGTTGTTTGGGTTCGCCGATGCCTCTCTAACGTCCTGCACGGTTTGAAGGTGTAAGATGGGCTCTCCATCATCGATCCGCCCGTATATCTTTCCATTTTTTGTCCATACATACTTCAATTTCCGGTCTTTTTTGGCTTTGCGTGCCTCTTGAAACACTTTTCGTTGATGTGCAGTGAGTCTTTCGTTTATATATATTGTGCTAGCATCTACTTGCGTCAGCCCAATGTCGTGAGATGTTAGGGATTGATCTTTATTCTTATAGCACTGTAGCAGGTTGACTTTTAGATTTTCTCTGGCAAGTTCGACCACAATGGTTGGATGGAGCAATAGACCACCGTCCGACGTCGTGGTACGCCTTCCCTGACGATAGCACGAGCTGATCTCCCTCAGAGAGATGTCCGCTCCGACTGCGCCTGCGATACTAGTAACAACAGTCTCTAAGTCTTCGTCCTCGGCTACAGGAACGCCTGATATATCAACAAAGTTTTTCATTTCGCGTTGTTTCATCACTTCAAGCGAGTTCTGAAGGAGGTTGACCTGCGTGTGTATCTGCTGAGTGTTTTCTGTCACTTGTTTGATGTGAGTGGAGTTTTCCTCTGCTCTGGTCTCCACATTTTTTATTCTCAAATCTTGTGCTTTCAGCTGTTCCGTAATCTCCTTGATTCCACTCTTCAATTCATTTAGTGTTTGCACCTGGCTTACGAGCATTTTCATCACATCATCAATTGTCGCTTCGCTATTGCCTTTGTCGCCCATCGTGTTTGTTTTCCCTTGACAGCTGGGCAGAAGAATATGGTGTCCACACCGGTTGTGAGGTTTGATTGGTCCTGTGAGACCCCAGCCGGAGTAACCGACAGAGGTATTAGACGTCTCACTATAAGTATTCAAGCGGGGTCAGTGTGACATATTTGTCCAAGATTATTCGCGCTGTCATTCCCTTAGTTTTGCCGATAGAGTTCACCACCTTGGGAGTAGTGGGGCACTTGCTCGCACTGCACAGACCGTGTCTATTGTGATTGTATTATGTATGGCCACGACTTTGGCACTCACTCAGCACATAGAATTACACGATTTTCCACGACAGGACTGACTTTTACTCCACAAATATGTTATCGGGGGGGAACTTGATTATCACTCTCTCTGCTCACCTCTTTTCCGTTGTGATAACCGATTGTAGACAGCTTTGTGGGTAACTTATTGCGGGAGACGTTGTGTCGAACGTCCACCCAGAGGAAGAGAGAGAGAGAGAGAGAGAGGGGGGGTTGAGTGTGCGAGCCCCGAGGGAGTAGCTTTTGCCGACGAGCTATTTTTTGAGAGAGTTCCTCGTGCTGGTTTCTTTAAAGTAAGTGGCCTTATCTTACCTGCGGTGAATTTGAACGGATCCCTTGAGTTCTGTGTGATTTGCGGTCTGAGAAAAGACATTTTTGTTCCTTGGATGTCGAGTTGAGATCGAAACCGAGCTTCGAATCGTCGACCGAAGCCAGAGTTTGTCAAGGTAGGTTATTAGTGAATTTTGATTGTTAATTTAGAGCCTTGAGTCGAGTTATTTTCCTCGAGGACGTTTGCCTCGTAGCGTTGTCCGCCATATTGTCTTTGTCGTCGCCTCGTGGCTTCTACCGGAGAGTCAGACGCGCCAGAGCCTTGTAGGCTTTCTTGCTTGAGTTTGTAGAGTTTATTTCTTAAGAATTATTGCCTTGGGGGGCTCATTGTTGTTTATTGTTAATTTCTCTGACTTATTGTTTCTGGTAAAACAGTTGATAAGTAATTCTTAGGTTCAGCGGTTGGCCTCACGAGCCGTTGAGATTCAAATCTGCGCCGTGGCCTTGTTTACTTTCTTCTCCGAGCTTGGCCTCGCTTCTTGAGAGCCGCGCTAGCCTTGGAGCGGTCACCGCTTTATTATTGTATCGAAATATTAGTTTATATAACGCGAGTATGATTCACGCGTTTTTCGATGGTAGTTTTCGGGACAGAAAGTGGCCGTTTCCATCACAGTGGGAGTGAGCTGCGAATGCGCGCGCACACAGTACAGAAAAGTATAACTTTGACTCCTAGGACTAGAAAAGTGACTGTGCTAGGAATGAAAAGTGGTGGTCATCGTACTCAGCGCGAGTCCGCTGTCAGATTCTTCGACGGTTCGACCTAACCTCAAAACGCGTAGATCATACTCTTGTTACATAAAGTACAATGTGCAACAAGGAGGCAACGGCCTTTCGCCTCGCGTATTTGCAATACTCGTCTTCGCCTCGCATGTACACTCGCCTTCGGCTCGCGTACACGCTTGTCTACGACTTGTATTGCAAACTTACGCTCGGCATGAAAAGACCGAGTTTGCCGCCTTGTTACACAATCTACTATTGCCTTACGCACTCTGCTAGAGTATTATCACCTGGCCTCGTGGTGACTAATTATTTTGATTTTTGCCTGAGAAAATTATTGGTTTCTTGTACAAACGAATGTTAATGCTTTTCAATTTCATTAATTGAATTAATATTTTCAATCAACTTACAGTGAAATTATTATTGTAATTGATTCGTTTGGTTTCGATTAGATGATTAATTCTTGGAAAACTTCGAATCGAAACGTAATAATTGTTTATTTCGGAGATTCTATCATTCGTATCGTTACAGTTGGAATTTCAACGGACTAAACGAATCAATCAATTAATTAATTATTTTAACTCGAATAAATAATTATACTTTTTTTCGATTTCTTTCGATTTTTTCTTTCTCCCCGAGGTTTGTATTAAACAATCGAATTGAGTGACTCTCCTCAGTCAGAGATATTAATTAATTGATTGATTCGTTTAGTCCGTTAAAATTCCAATTGTAATAATTGTTACCGTTTAACTTTTGAACTATTAACATACAGTTTTTTTTTTTTTTACCTATAGTGTATAACATGATGCAGATTGGGATGTTTCACAAATTATACTGCACAATGTGATGTGGAGTAGAAATCTTCTCCTTCATATTAGATTATACAGAATACATGTTCGGCAATTATCTACCTTTGATTCATAGCATCTTATATCAATGTTATTTTATTTTCATTTAAAACAATGTAATTATATCTCAGTTTTACAGAACTCGGGGCTAGAGTACAGCTCAGTGATTCTCGTCAATTACAACGTGAATGTGACTGTCAATTGCTTACTTTTCGTCGATATTTCGCATACATAGTTTACACCGACGAATGAATAAGAGTTGGTTTGTCAAGGACGTTTGGAATTCCTTTTCCGTATCAGAATGGTTTGGCTTAGTCCTTTTGCGAAATCAAATCAACGAGTCATTCGCCAGTTCTTCCTCCTCTGTGAGAATTTCTCCTTCGTACGCACAGTCTGCGTGGAACCAACGATTACATCCAACACAGACTGTACGATCTCTCTCGTGACGCTCGTCGGAACAGTACAGACACTTTTCTTCGACGCATACAGATTTCTGTAGCAGAGTGCTCGCCATTTTTTTTTTCTAAACTCTAATGGATCGAACGAAACGTCAAATGGCTCGTTTTTCGCTAAGCACTCTACCTACATAATATGCTACGTATGCCCTGCAGTTCGAGAAATCATTTCGAGCTTGGCCGATTTCCAATTTCATTCATGGTCCACTGTCATCTGCGCAGTTCGCGCATTGTGGACGAAGTATTGCAGCTACTTAAGAATTACTCGAACGCTTTGCATACTCTTGCCTCGTCAACATTCCACGTATAGCATGAAGATCCTTGCGCTCAAGGCACGAGTGATGTTGAACACGCCAGCGGACCGTGGTGCTCTATAGTTGACATGAAGCATCCAATCACGACATCTGTGTCGTCCGTGGACATACACAAACTATTTGTCAACGTATCGATATGCTTCATTGAATAGCAATCGATCGCTAATCCATCCATCCATTCGGGCGCACGCAAGGTATAAAATTTTCTTGCCGTAATCGTGAAGCAATTCGATCGTTAGCAGCAGTGCGACTCCCAATAACTAGGTTATGTGATTTGGATTGCATGTAGTAATCAATGTTGTCTACCAAACCAATTTACATAACAGGTTTTGCGAACCCTGCGAATTCGCAATTACGTAGCTATTCGAAACTACGGGATCAATGATTTTCGTACTGTCACAGTCGAGCAACTCATCGTTCTCAGATTCCTCGACTTCTTCTCCTTCTACGGAAATGCTTTCGTCCATTTCTTCTTCTTCGTTCCGGTATTTCGCCTTCAGTTTATCTGTGATTTTTACTAACGAACTGCCTTCATATTGACCTTTAGCACGAACAACCATTTTGGAATCGTGCCATATTTCGCGAGTTGACGGATCGGATGCTTCGTCAGGAATCGTTTCTATGCCCGAGTTGTGTGATTCCTGCTCTTCTGTTTGTGCGTGCATTTCTCTTTCAGCCTGGTTATCTGTCGAAGACTTGAGACGTTTAGGACAGTCCTCGGGAATCGTTTTTTTTGTTGGTTGCTTCGTTTTGCGGGTGACGCCGCGATTCGCTCCTTCAACCAACTGTTAGGTGCACTCTTCAGTTTTCTGTACAAAAAGTCCTATTTTTGGATTTTGTTCACAATAGTCCTCTGGTATCGTAGAATCGACAATGGTTCTTTCGATTGTTTTCGGATACTTCGGTTTTTCCGACGGTTGCTTCGTTTTGACGGTGACGCCGAGTTTCGCTTCTTTAACCAACTGTTCGGTGTACTCTTCGGTTTTCCGAACGGAATGTCCTATCTTCAGAATTTTTTGGTGATTTAAGACCTGATGTTTGACGACCTTGTTATATATAACTTTCTACGTGGGCATTGCTGAGACGTAATATATCATCAAGAACCAAATCCAACACGCGCTATGTCCACAGTGCTGCATATGGCAGGTGCTTCCATGTTATATGACGAGCAAAATCGGGTACGTAGTACTTGTTGGTAACCGATTTTGTTCGGTAGATCTCGTTTCTGCTTTTTTCCTTCTTTTTTCAAAGTGATGGAAGAACGGAGAGTTTTTTGCATATCGCTTTGCTTTTGATGTGTGAAGCGCGATCTATATGTGGGTTTGATGCCTTTCCACCCGTGACTACTACTTGCCGCTCTTTCACGATTTTCCCCAAAGCAAGTAGACTGCCACGGGCGTCGTCTTCGTCAGGTGTCGATACTACCTTGACAAAATGTTCGAACCTTGTCGAGTTCTTTCATTGTCCTGCACAGCATCATAAGAGCTACGCATTCCAACAGGAAAATTTTGACACCTACGTACTGTGAAAAATCTTTCTTTATGATCCTCGATATACGTTTCAGAAAATACGCGCAGCAACTTTGAACGATGTAAACGTTCTTGAGTTTCTTGCCGTCCTTTAGGTAGCTCTAGGCCATGTTCAAGTAGTCCCCGGCAGACATGTCGCTCCATTCCCTGAACAGAGCATTCATGAATGCCCAACTCCCGTCAACCACCACTGCTGCTACAAACGGCCAACGGTTGAATTTTTCTTGGATGAAAAACCTGACCGTTTCCAAAAAAGTAGCTATGGAACGGATGTCGTGCTCCGATGTTATCATTTCAGCGAGCAGAATGACAGATTCTAAAAACTTCACCACGGTCACGTAATAATAGATTCTCTTGTAATCCAAAGTCACTGGTTTTTTGACGACTGATCCAGTGGCATCTAGATGCCAGATAAGTTTTCCTAAATAATGTTCTATGAGCCTGAACTGAGCCTCCGTAAACATGATCGCAGTTAACGGTAGCCCGACTGATCTTAAGTAAGGATCTTTTTTCGACTGTTGAACTCTCGCCAACTCAAATAAGTCACTCAAGTCGCAGTTGCCTCGCTCGAGAACTAAGTCATCCTCGCAATTCTCTTGTGAGCTTGCCTTGCCGTACACAGTCAATCTCTTCAAATCTTGCATGTTGCTATCCGAAGCTAATCGTGGATCGATGGAACTTGCGACTTCAAGTTCGTAATCTCTCGGTTGACGGTGTTTCAAAATGTGTTGAACTTCAATGCGTGCCCTGCCTCTCAATTGTGTGAACATCTTCTCCGCATGTGAAATGTGTATGTCATCTTCGGGGGTGAGGAGGTGAACGGTGGCTACTAATTTGTCTAAGTCAATTATTATGAATTCAAAATGTTGCTTGTGTGTAGGACTTGTAACGTGTTGGAATGATAGACTGGGAGACAGTTTGTGATTTAAATAATAGTCAGAACATCAGTACCTGGTAGAATGAGTAAAGAAATGTGTGATAATAAATAGAGTTATAATAAGATAATAATTATAGCGAAAACCGCATTAGAATTGATTAAATAGTATAAGAAATATCATAATTAATAGAAAACGCATGAGAGAGAGAGAGACGGCAATCTCGAGACACAGCGTGCCCCCGCTACGCTACCGTCCTCAACAACCGCCAGCTACGGTGTAACGCGCACGCGCTAGCACGGCGCGACGCGATTGCACCGGCGCTGGGTTGCCGAAGAGAATATAAGGCGGAGCGCGAGGACCATTCCTCACTCGTTCTTTGGCCGTCACGCTGAGGGGTGATGGGTTAGAGTCAGATAGCTAAATGCTATAGAGTCATTTTTGTTGTTAGAGGTCGATGTGGCCGGGTCAAGTCCCCGTCCTAACTGATATCTAACTTAGCTTGTTCCGTTTTAACCGTAGACATATATCTTCGACATCACTGCTGTCTTGAAGATAAATATATGCGGCCGTCAAATGGGTGTTTGGTATCAGTGATCGCTTCGGTACTCACAGCTACTTTGAACATTCATTCGGCGATTAATTAAATAGGTGTTTGGTATCAGTGATCGCTTCGGTACTCATGGCTACTTTGAACACCTATTCGCGAAGTAATATACAACGCCCATCTCCAATCTTGTACCGGCTTTGAAGAACGATGTCACTAAGATAGTTAGAAGGGAAAAACATTCAGATTAATTCGAGTCATTAATTATTTCCCGGTTAGGTAGAAGGGAGTATCGTTGATCGGTTTCAACTTCTCAACTGATCCCCTGTAGGAGTTCATACTTAGACGGTCACGTCCCGTCGGAGTATTGAACACTTGAATTAGATTCACTAGATTCAGAGCTTCGCTCAACTTATTATTAGGATTTAGAGATTTTAGTAACCTTGTTGTTTGTTTGTCTTAAAAAAGATATTAGTTATAGAATATTAGTTGATAAACTATTTATTTATTCCATTTATGATTTGTGTTTGTCATTTATCATTTATAATAAACGGAAATCGCTCTTTAACGATTCTCCAAAAGTAATTAAACCTTTCTCTGTTCTTGTAAAATAACCTTTTCCCACAGAACTGTATTCTACTAAATAACTAGGCCCAGGAAGTGCTTCCAACGCCCTGGGTTAAGAGTCCCTTGACGTTGCTCTCCGATTGATTAAATATAATTGTCAATTCTTGATCATCGTTATTGCTTCATGCAATTGGCGCCCGACACTAGATTTTAAGGAAAAGGACTCACTAGCCAGAGGTTCCTCAATTGGCGCCGCCAACGTGTGGCCGTTTCTAGAAATTTTTTTTTTCATACAAAAATTAAATACAGAATACAGTTCGGGGGATGGTGATTACGAGAAGACAGAAAGCTCTAGTGATAAGGAACAGTCCAAGTCCAAAAAGAAAGAGAAATAAACGTAGTCAAATACCTAAATTCAAAATGCCAAATAACACAGACGAAATGGCAGGACAAAGCTCAAGTATACCAGGCCAAGTTATCACAATTTGCGAGAGTGAAAACACGGAGCAAAGAATAACTATAACAGACAGACCGGTAGTAGCAATAGATATGAATCAGGTATTAGCTCCAGAAACTGTTGGTCAAATCCTAAATTCAATGAAAGATTTTTTCAAGGACATGATGATAGATTTTCAAAAAACTATCAGGGAGGAACTCAAAAGCGAGTTTACAAAAATGAACGATAAATTAGACAGTTGCGCGAAAGACTTGCGCGGAAATATAGAAGACGCGAAAAAAGAACTATACCGTCACAGAATTGGAGCTACTAGCCGTGATCTACGCGATTGCAAAATTTCGAACATACCTTTGGGGAACTCAGTTCAATATAATATCAGATCATAAAGCGCTATCATTTTTAATGCAAGCTAAATTTAATAACAGTAGAATCACACGGTGGATTTTGTTTTTGCAAGAATACGACTCCAACCCGTCAGTTCTTCTTCTTCTTCTCCGAATAACTCTTTATATTGCTTCTTTCGAGCCTGTTCCTTTTCTTTCTTTTTTTCTTTTTCTTTCCACTCCTTCCATGCTGTTTTACCCATTCCTGTCGATTTTTTTCTTTTCAGTTTCTTTTCTGGTGTTGGCATCTGTCTTCCGTTAGTCTTCATCTTTTCTTCTTCCGTTCTTGTCTTTTTTCTCTTTGCTTGTAACTCCCTTTCCTCTACTTCCTGTCTTATTTTTTCTGTCTTCCTCTTGTCGCTTCCTTTTTCGTCGTTGTTCGTTGCCTTTGTGTTTGTTTCCCTTCTCTTTGCTTTTTTCTCTGGTGGTGGCATCTCTTCTTCGTTGGTCCTTATCTCTTTATTTTCCGTTTTCTGTTGTATCGCTTTCACTTCCTGTTCCATCATCTCTGCCTCTTTCTCGTTGCTTACTTTCTCTTTGTCGTTCTTTTTATCTTCGTTGTCCTCCACCGTTCCGTTGCTTTTCGTTTCTCTGCACCATTCCACTATCTCTTCGTTTATTCGATGTTGGTCTAATTCAAACGTTTCTTTTTCCCTCTCCTCTTCTTCCGTTTTTTATCCTTCTTTCTTCTTCTTCTTCGCCGCCTATTACTATTATTCCGTTCCACTCCGTGATTTTAGGCCGTTGTCTTCTTTCGATCTTCCCTATTTCAATCATCCTCAGTCTTAATTCATATTCTGTTGTCGCTAGGCAACCCGTTTCTGTCATGCTGACCTCTTTTTGCTTTACTGTCTGGTTCATTGCCACTCTTGTTGTTATAGTTCCTGCTTTTCTCCTCCTTCGTTTCTTCTCCGGGAGTGGAATCCATTCCCTTCTCCTCTCCATAATTCTTTCAGTCTCTTCGGCGTTATCTGGCTCTTCTGGAGTCCAGTCTGGGTCTGTTGATGTCTTTTTGTTTTTTATGTTCGGCATCTGATTGCCCCTTTCATTGGTTACCCGCGATGGGCCTTCACCTTCGTCAGCGTACATAATTTTTGTTGTAGTTTGTTTGATGTTTGGCATACGAATGAAGATGTTAGAGATCGTCTCTCTTAATGTAGAGTGGGGGAGGTCGTGGTGGAGGGACAGGCTTGCTTCGGATTGCTTGAGTCGTCGTGGTGGGCGGGGATCGGAGTCCTGACGGCGAGACAGGGTACTGCTTACATTGGGATAGTGCCGGGGGGGGGGCCACTACTTTGTATTACACTGTTGTTGCTTTGCACAACAGCATGCCATAACATATACCTAATTAATAATATTTATATATTACTGAGGGTGCTCTCATTTGAGGCTCTAACTAATCAAGTGAGCTGATGGCTCCTTAAGAGTGCAACCAATTAACGATCAAGAGCGAGCGAAAACTCTTTTTTTATAATATACCTATTTTTTATTTTTCATTCCCTATCTTTCCTTTTCATAATCCTACTGCTTTTCTCATTCCTAACATTCTTTCTTCATTTATCTTCAACACCAGCATTCCAATTTCATTTTTTAAATTCTTTTCTCTTTCCTATTCTTAATTCTATTTAATGCTACATTTGAGAATTGACCAATGACAACTTTTTAAGGGTTACTCCTACGTCAGAGTCCAACAGGACTAGTGTACAATACACAAAACAACACAACACAAAACATATAATAACATGAACTAACATTCAAATAAAACATTTTTAACATGAATGACTATTGTCAACGAGTGATGCTCGAACGTTGCATTTTTTTTTTTTTACTCCTAACTTGTATGTGCACCCACACCTTCAAAGACAGAAATTTGACAACGATGCTGACGAACACGTTACGGCGTCAGTTACTGCTGAGAAATTTACTCAAAGAAACATTCGAACTTCACAGCATCTGTGACATAGATTGAATCTTAACCTATTCTACCTACTCCTTTCTTATGAGAAATCTACTCAAAGAAACATTTGAACTTCACAGCATCTGTGACATAGATTGAATCTTAACCTATTCTACCTACTCCTTTCTTATGAGAAATCTACTCAAAGAAACATTTGAACTTCACAGCATCCGTGACATGGATTGAAAACCTAATTCTAATACATCCTAATCTATTCTACTTATTTCTTTCTTATGAAAAATCTTAAAATATTATCTTATTGAGAACGCCTAACGTGTTAATGACGTTAATATCTTTTGATACGGTAAGATTACTTGTAACTTGATAATCTACCTTGAGGAGTGAATTGACAGATGAGAGCTTCCCTATCTATAAATTACTATCCTGAGTACGTGGAATCCTCCCTACTCCTGGTGACGGTCTTTACGACTAATTTTTGTGCAAACTTTGAGAGTTGCGAACGAATTCGCACTACACCGGTATGGATTTGGGGACTTTTAAGTCCCCTTATTATTGAGAGCGATCGAGTGATCAGACCTATCAGAAACTGTTATTTTTTTATTCCCAACAGCTTGGGATATCAAAGCCCAGCCCAAGTTGCATATCGGAATCGTTTGAAGCGAGCGAAACAAGTAATCCTGCTGAGACGATACCAGCGAGCTAATGACTTTAGGTTGCCACCCGCAAGGAAGAGCTTTGCAACTTTATTAACTACCACGTTTTCCAAAAATGACAATTGTCGGAGTAGGATAAGTAGCATTGAAGAAATTTACACAATCTTCAATTAAAAGGGAGAGCAGGTACGCCCAAGAATCGCGAAGCTAGCGAGTTCAACTGCAAGTCGCGGCTTTCACTAATCACATGCCAACCGAAAATGTTTCGGGCGCAAATCGCATTTACTAATCACGCAGGTGTGATACTAAATAATTCAACATGAACGACTATCGTAACGTGGGCAATATCCCACAAGGAGTTCGATATAAATCAAAGTTGTTAATGGTGGTAGACACAGAACAGACAAAGTGCGTCTCTGCAGAATCCGGACAGAATGTCCTGTAACGAGACTATTATTAACGCCGGGGATAAAGCATCAATTAATACTCCCGCCAAATTAATACCAAATCAAGTAAACTCCAGCGATTACAAAAGACAGGGCGCCAGGCACTAATGTGCCGCTGAAAAATTACAAAAGGCAAGAGAAAAATCAAATTCAAGACTAGGCCGGCAAGCCAGCGGGAGAGGGGAACGAGGGGTCACGGTAATTAACGCTCATTCAGTCTCAATTCAAAGCAGCTAAAGTTTATTCGAAAGATAAGAAAGCGGTATGTACGAGTGAGAAGGTAAATACGGAATTTGATAATCCGACAGATTTTATACAACTTTACAAGTCCAGAGACCGAAAGAAAAACTTATATGCTAGAGAACAACAAAGTCAAAGCTACGGACTAAACAGCAGAAGGCTGGGTGAGGGGGAAGGAGGACACCCGAGGGCCGCTCACTTCCTCTCGCTCGCTCTCACACATTCACTCACGCATACTAGAGACAGCGGACTCTCACACACGCAATCATACGGAACGGCAGTAAGCTATTAACTCAAGAGATCCATTCAAATAACAAAATTACACAATACAAGCCAAATAAAATATCAAAAGCAAAAGAAAAACAATAATTAGCAATTTTAGACAATCCACGACAACCCGTGACGAACTCAAAGCCTCTTTATGTGGCGGCTACCTGTGGCTCGGACGGAGACACAGGGCGATACTCTAAATCCAAAGAAGATACACGGGGTGTCGGGGGGAAAGCGAAAGCCTACCTTTAACTGATGCCCCTCGGGATAAAACAGGCCCTCGGTGACGACCACGGCACTCACAAAAAGAGAATAACAAAGCAAAGAAAAATACTAAAGAAAATTTATCAAAATCTTAAGATCAAAAACAGACAGCGCAATGTGTCAGCGTTAAGCGCTAGGACAGGAATGGCGATGCCCAGAGACGGCGTGCGTTTCGCCGGCACGGTGGCGCTTCCAGCGGTGGCAGTTCGACCTAGCCGGGCCTTTCGGCCGCTCGGTTTTCGCCGGGCCCTTTGCTGGCGACGAGGTAGATGGCGCCCGGGGGGTGAGGTGGTATTCAGCTGCCCGGGGGACCAGGCCGGGTCTTATGCGTGTGGCGGAGGCGAGGATTCGTTTTTGCAGCCCTCCCCGGGGTGTAGGCGAGAGAGTACTTCCTTCAGGGCACGACTACTAGCTCCGCAGCTTCCAGGACACCGGCTAGGTGTTGAGGCGATGCGGCGAAGAGTCCCTCGTTGCTGGGCGGTGTCTCGAGGCGGGAGAATATGAAATATAAAATAAAGGGCGGCAGTATCTGAGGCTATTTAACCGCTAGGATCCCTTGAGCGAGCTTTGGTGATTCCCGTCCTAGGCATGATTATTTATCCTGTGGTCGTTCCCCGGGTAGGTGGAGGCGAGGTCCCGGAGTGGACTAGTCCACTCCGTTACAGTCCATAGTAGTTTTCTTTCTTAATCCTATTCGTCCTTTTTCATTACTTTTTAATATGTAATGGACTACATAATTCGACTTTTTAGCCTTGGCCTGGGATAGTCTCTGACCCTATAATTTTCGAATTTTGGTCTAAACGTATTATATATACCACCTGTATATACAGGGTGGTTTGGAATGCTCCCACTTTGAGGTCATCAGCGGGTTCCTCGACGCAAAATAAGACGAAAATCATTCATGCAATTTTTTTGTTAGAGCCATGGTTTCCAAGTAATAGCCGATCAGAGTCCGCCAATCCTAGCCCAGATCAGCGACCGGCTCAGGGCCGTCGCACAGTGGCTCGAAATCGTTAAAAACCGACCGAAACTACAAAAAAGACGAAAATTGTGACAAAAAGTTTTCGGGGTCGCTGATTACGAATCTGGACTCAAAATTATCAAAAACAAGATGGCGGCCCCAATATGGCGGCCGGAGACGATCAAAAATCGTCAGATATACGTAAAACTCGATACTCGGGGGTTCGCAGGGTCTCTGATTACGAATCTGAACTCAAAATTATCAAAAACAAGATGGCGGCCCCAATATGGCGGCCGGAGACGATCAAAAATCGTCAGATATACGTGAAACTCGATACTCGGGGGTTTGCAGGGTCGCTAAATATGATTCTGAACTCAAAATTATCAGAAACAAAATGGCGGCCACAATATGGTGGCCTAAGATGCTCAAAAGTCGTCAGATTTGCAGACTTCCTAATAAGCTCTCTAGCACTCATATGATACCCCCGAAATATTTTTCCGATATTGTTCAATTAGATTTCGAGTTGAATGTACTAGCTTTCGTATTGTTGTATTTTTCACAATTTGTCGTTACATATACGAACACATGCTCATAATTGTATCATACGAAATATGAATTATTAGCATAAGCACGAAACTTCCAGAGTCGCTTAAAAATGACGCGATGCGGCGCGCCAGCCAGCCAGTGTCCGTATTATAAGACCAAAAAACTGCCGCACGCCAAGTCCGGAAAGCGCTCGTCCACACTGTAATTCATCTTATCGCGAGGAAGGTACCGAGGGTGGCTAAAATTTTTTCGAATTCTTTCAGGTAATAGTATAAACTTGAGACCTAAACTCGTTTCATCACCTGATCTGGCGGTATACGTAACTTTGAGGTTAGTTAAGAACGAAAATCGTCAAAATTTACTGTCTTTGTTATGTTCAGCAATCTACATCAGCAATGATGTTCAGATCAAACAAACGTGACAAACATGTGATCTGAGGCTTTCTTATTTACTGGCCAAGGTGTGTATACTATTTTTCTGCTCGACGCAGCCGGAAAGCGGCAACTTCGTTTAGCGCAGCGGCCAGAAAGTTGCCACTTTCCGGCCGGAGGGCAGAAAAAAGTATGACCGATCTTTGCATTTTTCTGAACCGGTATTTGTGAATCAAAAAGAATGTGGTGAAATTAGGCTGTGCGAATAGCGTTTGAATTAAATTGGGAATTTGAGCTTTCTAATAATTCGAATCATCGAACAGTTTGAGTTTTCGAATAATTCGACACATTTGAAGTATTCGAATCGTTGAAATATCCTATACTATCCTATTATTCGCGCTTTTCGAACTCCTCGATTTTTTTTCAGATTCGGACCTTGTGAAGATTGGAATCAACCGAATAAGTCGAGTACGTATTATTCGTGTTATTCGATCCGAATACCCAACATTTCAATATCATGTCAATAGAGCTCTATTTTTCCGCTCACTCGGTTCAACTAATTTCTTCCTATATTCCAGGCAGGATACATATCCACAGTCGATCAACGAACAAATATGTACGAACAATTCGAGAGATAGAAATCCTCGTCTTGATTTTTATTTCGCAAGCAGGTGAGAGTGGAGCTAGCTTTGAACACATTCAGGAATAAAGGAATAAAGAGTTCAAAAGAGTTCGATAAGAATTCGAAAAAATTTTAGCCACCCTCGGTACCTTCCTCGCGATAAGATGAATTACAGTGTGGACGAGCGCTTCCCGCGACTTGGCGTGCGGCAGTTTTTCGGTCTTATAATACGGACACTGGCTGGCGCGCCGCATCGCGTCATTTTCAAGCGACTCTGGAAGTTTCGTGCTTATGCTAATAATTCATATTTCGGATGATACAATGATGAGCATGTGTTCGTAGATGTAACGACAAATTGTAACAAATACAACAATACGAAAGCTAGTACAATCAACTCGAAATCTAATTGTACAATATCGGAAAAATATTTCGGGTATCATATGAGTGTTAGAGAACTCGTGTCGAATGTTGTGATTTTTATCTTTGATCAACGTTGTGTCGGTTTGTGGTGTTATTTCAGGATCTGGAGAAAAAAGTATGATGTTATTAGGAAGTCTGCAAATCTGACGACTTTTGAGCATCTTAGGATACCATATTATGGCCGCCATTTTGTTTCTGATAATTTTGAGTTCAGATTCGTATTCAGCGACCCTGCAAGCCCCCGAGTATCGAGTTTCACGTATATCTGACGAATTTTGATCGTCTGCGGCCGCCATATTGGGGCCGCCATCTTGTTTTTGATAATTTTGAGTTCAGATTCGTAATCAGAGACCCTGCGAACCCCCGAGTATCGAGTTTCACGTATATCTGACGATTTTTGATCGTCTCCGGCCGCCATATTGGGGCCGCCATCTTGTTTTTGATAATTTTGAGTCCAGATTCGTAATCAGCGATCCCGAAAACTTTTTGTCACAATTTTCGTCTTTTTTGTAGTTTCGGTCGGTTTTAACGATTTCGAGCCACTGTGCGACGGCCCTGAGCCGGTCGCTGATCTGCGCTAGGATTGGCGGACTCTGATCGGCTATTACTTGGAAACCATGGCTCTAACAAAAAAATTGCATGAATGATTTTCGTCTTATTTTGCGTCGAGGAACCCGCTGATGACCTCAAAGTGGGAGCATTCCAAACCACCCTGTATATATATATATATATATATATAAATGAAACTATCGAGTATATTGATGACGCACCCTATTTGGGCACCTAGGCACGATATTTTTTTTGCAAATTGAAAATTTTTTCCTGTTGTGCGCGGCCTCGTGCGCTTCGCGCACTCCCCGGGATTACTAAAAACTCTCCACCTAGCCAAAACTATGCAGCTACAAGTCTGCAACTGTACACTTGGCTGCCACAAAATTTGACATTTCGTAAATTTTAGGTTCGTGTCAATGAACCCGAGTCACCAAAATGACCGATTGATTCAATTCCACATTGGTTCACATTCACAATTTCACATTTCACAGTGTACAGTTGCAGACTTGTAGCTGCATAGTTTTGGCTAGGTGGAGAGTTTTTAGTTCCCCCGGGGAGTGCTGCAATGCTGGTACCTAATATGCTACGAAGCCTAGGAGCTCGTGCGTCTCTCTCGATAGTTTCATTTATATATATATATATACTAGGGGGGCTTCGCCCCCCTGCGCGCTTCGCGCGCCAACCCCCCGATTCGGGTTGTATTCAGTAATATTTTGTACATGGTGAAAAAAGTCAAAAAGAAGAAATTGAAAATTCTTTATGGAATGAAAAAGTGTGATCTCGGTTATAGTGGTTTCGCGCGAAAGGTTTCTGCACGGATTACTGGGAGATTGGGATCCCATGATTCATATACTAAGTGTGAGTGGTTTTTTACAGTTTTTAACAGTTTTCTGTATCATGACTTGACAAGTCCTGACATGACCTGTTATTGGACCTGACATGACCCGACATGACCTGTTACGCCTGACATGAGGTTTCTGCACGGATTACTGAAAGATTGGGATCCCATGATTCATATACTAATTGTGAGTGGCTTTTTTACCGTTTTTAACAGTCCTGTCCTGACATGACTTGTTGTGACCTGACATGTCCTGTTATGACCTGACATGTCCTGTTATGACCTGACATGTCCTGACATGACCTGTCATGACCTGACACGTCCTGACATGACCTGTTACTTGTAGTGGTGTGGAAACGATAATGCACTTATAGTGGTGTGGAAACGATAATATTCTGACGTGACCTGCCCTGACCATTTTATACGTGTATACATCCGTTCAAGATGTCCTGACATGACCTGTTATGACCTTTTATGTCCTGACGTGACCTGAAATGACCTGTTACCGCCTGAAATGACCTGACGTGATTCTGGGTAATCTACGGGGTCGGCTCGGAGGGGGGGGTCGCCGTCGTCGTCGTCGTCGACCTTCGAAAGGGCAGAGGGGTGGAGCCGGGGGAGGGGGAGGGGGAGGGGGATCTTGACACGGCGGTGGCGGCGGCGGCGGCGATATCTTTATATAATATAGAGCGATATATATCCCTAGATAATCAATAGATAATGTTGTCCTAAGGAGGGCCCCCCACTGGGGTTGAAATGTCGACAAAGATCTCACTTCGAGTTTGTGACCTTTATTTCCAAGAAAATCTCCTACATGAGCTACTGAGGTCGAGGATTATTTTCCCAAACTTCAATAATCTTCCTCCACACGACTGCTGGTAAAATACACATAGACAGTATACATATATACCCGTAGGCCTGTTTATTAAGAACTGTATATTAGCTTCTAACCATATGTGTACAGAGGTTTCACCAAAGTTATATTTTGCTTCAATTAGCTACCTATTAGGGTAACCATATTCGGATCATGCTCATTATCAAAGTTTCTTGGTCAGTAAGACAAAAATTGACCACAGCGTAGCTCCGAGAGGAGCTGCGAAGCCTCTCATAAGTCTACCGTCATCCTTCTCAAGTTCGAATCTATTCACATATGCTCTACAGATCATCATCTCCTCCTCAGCTGGTCTTTGGAAAATATAGTAATTTTCAATAACTTTGAAGGCCCTATTGAGAATTTATGGTTCAGATTTGAGGCTAACGAGGGGCTGAAAATCGTTCTTATACTGATTTTTTAGAATTGTTTGTCTCTCCTTCAGTAAAAGGTCTCAACACAAAGATTTGAGCATCTTGCAATATATCAAGCTCTAATTCCAATAATGTATCAATCTGTGCCTTGACCAGTTGATATACGAGTGACGATGAAGATGGGTCGACTCAAGAGTCAAGGTTTGAGTAAACTGAGAGTACTCTAGGTTTTCAACCTCATGGCGGGGAGTCTATCACCCTCGTCAGGGGCTGTTGTAACTGACTATAGAAATTCTCGTCAATTCTTGTTTTCTATTTTCGAGATAGCTATTGCTCGGTCGACACCAGTCTACGCAGGTGCTTGCTGCTGTTGTCCCCACCTTCAGAGTTCGATTAGCTTGTTTCTGTACATATATCGCAAAACTTGTTCATTTCACCCAACGATAAAGCCTCAGAATTGTTTCCAGAAAAAGACTGTAATTGTCCGTATGAAGCGGTGGCCGCGGCCATGTTAGATCGTTTCGCCAACCTTCGTCTCGCGGTCCTGCGTTTCACGAACCGAAGTTCCTTGTTCAGCGCTATGACAGCTGAGCGGGAATTCAAACGGAAATAATTCGGAATAATCATAGTTATAACAATGCATTGTTATTATTATCATTATTATCATTATTATTATTATTATTATCATTATAATTACAATTTCCGAAATAATGATAATAAGAATAATAATAATTATTATTATTATAATGATTATTATTATTATTATCATTGAAAAAAATTTACTCGAAAGTGGTGACATTTGTGAATGAAAATGAAAACGTGTGCGCCATTTTTGTATTTTTTTTTTATCTTGACAATTTCGTGGAAATCGGAATTTCAATATCTTTCCAAAATAATAATAATAATAATAATAATATTGATAATAATAACAAATATTATTATGATAATAATTATTATTATGATAATAACAATATGATAATGATTATTATTATCATTGCAAAAAATTTACTCGAAAGTAGTGAAATTTGTGAATGAAAATGAAAATATATGCGCTTTTTTTTTTTTTTCTACCAACACTGAAATACTGTGAAACGCACAGAATAATCAAAATTCCGTATCTTTTGAGAGATTTTCAAGTTTCAGCATACAAAAATTAGACAAAGCAGAGGTGTAAAGCGATAGTTCATGGCGTGTCATCTTCATGGCCTGTGGATACACATATATACATTGGAATTAGATGAAAATAATACAACTTAGAATAGCCTAACCAAATATGCTAACGAGTGCCTACACATAGCTACTTAGGAATTAGTGCGTGTAACACACCGACGTACCGTTAAATCATTTCAATCAAATCAATTTACACACATTATAATTCAAGTATGAGTTCTTATCATAACCTTTAGCAGGCGTCCGTTCAAGACAACGTGATGCGTTTAGCCATTTGACGTTATGTTGCAGAAAAAGAAGAAAGAAAAGAGAAGAATTTCAAGTTTCAAGTTTTGACAAAAGAAGTTAAATTAATAAAAGACTTTATGACAACAGAGACATCACCCATTATTGCATACTTTGATCCCAAAACAAACTAGCCCGTTTCAGCCAAAAAGCTCATCGCTTTTTTGCGTGAGGCACGATCGTACAGTGCTAGTTTGTTTTGTAATAGTGTTTAAAATCCCCCAAGGATTACGAAATTTTGATTCGAAGCCAATAGACAATAGTCTCGTAACTTCAAAATTGACGAAGCTATCGACCGCGGTTTTTAAACCGCAAGTCGGATCGAGTCTACAATGAAATTCGCATATCTTCGGAGTAAAACAAGGAACCTCTGCCAATTTCATCAAAATCGGTTCAGCGGTCTGGCTGATAGCGTGTTTACAAGCAACTTCAACGATTTGACATCGAGACGCAGGTGCCGGAAAAATTATCGAAATTTCTCAAAATTTTGATTCGTGATCAGGAGGCTGTATTCCAAAGCTCGCTATTGTACGTTCAAAATTGACAAAGTTAGCAATCGCCATTTTTGAACCGGAAGACGCATCGGGTACACAAAGAAATTCTGACATCTTCAGGGCAAAAGAAGTATCCTCTGCAAATTTCATCAGAATCGGGTTTACAAGCAACTTCAACGATTTGACACTCAGACGCAGGTGCCGGAAAAATCCTCGAAAATTCTGAAAATTTTGATTCTAGATCACGCGGCTGTATTCTAAAGCTCGCTTGTGTATCTTCAAAATTGACAAAGTTAGCAAACGCCATTTCTGAACCGGAAGTCGGATCAAATACACAATGAAATTCTGACATCTTCAGGGCAAAAGAAATATCCTCTGCAAATTTCATCAGAATCGGTTTAGCGGTGTGGCAGATAGCGGGTTTACAAGCAACTTTAACGATTTGACACTGAGACGCAGGTGCCGGAAAAATCCTCAAAAATTCTCAAAATTTTGCTTCGTGATCAAGAGGCTGTATTCAAAAGCTCGCTATTGTATCTTTAAAATTGACAAAGTTAGCAAACGCCATTTCTGAACCGGAAGTCGGATCGGGTACACAATGAAATTCTGACATCTTCAGGGCAAAAGAAATATCCTCTGCAAATTTAATCAAAATCGGTTCAGCGGTGTGGCAGGTAGCGGGTTTACAAGCAACTTCAACGATTTGACACTGAGACGCAGGTGCCGGAAAAATCCTCGAAAATTCTCAAAATTTTGATTCAAGATCACGAGGCTGTATTCCAAAGCTCGCTTTTGCATCTTCAAAATTGACAAAGTTAGCTAACGCCATTTCTGAACCGGAAGTCGGATCGGGTACACAACGAAATTCTGACATCTTCAGGGTAAAAGAAGTATCCTCTGCAAATTTCATCAGGATCGGTTCAGCAGTTTGGATGATAGCGGGTTTACAAGAAATGGGGGGGTCACATACACCACTCTTGAAAATGCTCGAAAACGACTACCCGGGTGCCAAAACGTGCTCCCTACATGATTCCAGAACTTTTACTCGATCCGACGTTTTTTGCGATGGCGAATGTATAAGGCACTCCGTTTTCTACGATCGTGCCTAAAAACTCACCGAATTTGCACTTCGGTCGCGCTTAAGGTGTTTGTTGGTAAGCGCTCAGTGGCGAAGTGACAGAGGAACGATAATTGACAGTGGATCTAGACACAAGGGAGACCCGCGAGTTTTGAATGATGAAAGTATGCAATTTACATTATAGCAGTGGTGCGTACACGTTACTTAGCCTATCGACATCGGTTCTTTTGTTACATGTCATGTTACGCGAGATATGTAACATCTCTTTGATTACCCTGTGGTAGGCATTGGGTTCTTTGGTCAATATCAAAGGATTGTCAAGGTCAAATCTGTGTCCGAGGCCCAACGCCTGCTCGCTCAATGCTGACTTACTTAGATCTTTGCAGTCTATGCTATACTTGTGATTTTTCATTCTTTTATGTAAATGTTTTATAGTTTGACCGAC
The DNA here is from genome assembly GCA_018257835.1 of Euura lappo. Classification (NCBI taxonomy): domain Eukaryota; kingdom Metazoa; phylum Arthropoda; class Insecta; order Hymenoptera; family Tenthredinidae; genus Euura; species Euura lappo. Next base: position 269,013 of record JAEUYN010001723.1, read on the forward strand.
GTAAGCAAGGTCACACGTCACCTTATAGACTAGGCCAGACTGATCAGATTCAGGCACGGGGTCTTTAAGTTTAGAAAACAATCTGGAAGTCTTACTGGGAACGTTGAACACAACCTTCACCCCATACGGTCGTAGTAGCTTTTGAATTTGTTCAGATAAACCTTTAATGTAGGGTAACACCGTAAAGTTGTTGTAACTAAGAGCTGTTAATTCTAGTCGCTCTTGGAAAGCTCACGACTTGTATAATTTATCCACCCGTATAGTTTTGATGCTATTGATAAGCGTTGTGGGATAACCGTTCTGAATTAGGGTTTTAGTTATTAGCTTTAAATTCTTCTGCCTGAAGTTAGGCTCACACAGTTTCAATCCTCTATCGAACAGACCTGCGACAATGCATTTTTCGTGTACTTCTGGGTGATGAGAACCGTAATGTAAATACCAACCAGACCAGGTGGGTTTCTGGTACCAATCTAAGTGGACCGTGTTGTCAATGTTGATCACAGCCATATCGAGAAAACTAATTTTCCCGTTGTTTTACAACTCAGTAGTGAAATTGAGTTTGGGGTGATAACTGTTGAAAGACTGTACAATATCATTAATGTTGTCCTCGTGTACGCAAGTGAGGATGTCATCTACATACCGTTTGTAGAAGGGTAATTCGAAAGTCGAGTTAGAGATTACGTCAGTTTCCAAAGACTCCATCACTAGGTTAGCTATGGCTGGACTTATGGGTGAGCCCATGGCTACACCCTCAATTTGCTGATAGAAAACGCCTTTATGTTGGAAGAAGGTCGAATCCAAGCATAACTTTACGCTTTTCACAAAGTTTTCTTTTGATAAAGGGGTATGTGACTTGATTTCATCCCACCTGTTCTCCACACATTCTAAGGCCAAATCTGTTGGTATGTTGGTGAATAGTGACGTGACATCTAATGACAAAAGTCTATGATTCATTGGAATTGGTTGACCTCTCATGACTTCAGCGAACGACCAAGAATATTTGACATGATAATCATTCTTTCCTAGCACAGATGTTAGTGACTTCGCGCAGAACCTGGCAAGTTTGTACGTAGGAGAGCCTATGTTAGAGACAATGGGTCTGTAAGGCACGTTAGGCTTGTGGATTTTGGGTAAAAAATAGATTTTGGGCGGAACAAAGTTTGAGGTTTTCAGAGCAGTGCCTCCACTAGAAGTAATGATTTGGTCCTTTACCCATTCATTAACCAGTTTATTGTTTTGGCGTTCGAGATTCTTGGTTGGATCATTTAATAGTAAGTTCACTTTGGAGAGGTAATCCGCGGTATTGACTACGACAGTTTTGTTGCCTTTATCGGCCTTCGTTACTATGATTTCAGGATGATCATTGAGGAACCGTTTTGTTTTATTGAAATCAGCTAAATCTCTGAGTTGTTGCCTGTTCAGCTGTGTGTTAGTCTGGTGTGATATTATCTTGTGAGTCACGGTGCTTCGAATAGTGTCCTTAGTGATCCTGGACAAACCCGCCAATCCCGATTCCACCCTACATAGAATATCATCTACTGGTATTCTGTTAGGGGCATACGGAATCCCATGTTTAGGGCCTAACGCTAAACATTTTTCTACAGTTTTAGGCAACTCGGTGTCAGATAAATTCGTTAGCCATTTGTCAACAGGTATGTTAAGATGCTGAGGTTCAAGTTTTGAAAACTTCTTGATGTTGGCTGTCTTAATGTTGTTGAACAGAATTTCAACTCTATGTTCATCATTGTCCAACTTGTGTTGTAACTCAAGGGGTATGATTTGTTTCCCGATCATGGTGGAAAGTTCTAGCTTGTTTTTGTTCAGAGATTTGATGTTACCGATGACACAGCCAATTTAAATATCTAAGACCTTGTTTTGAAAACGACTTGAGGCTTTCTTAAACAGTGAGTTATTATTCAAGTGAGCTAGACCTTTTGTTCTTAATCTAAGGTACTTAGGCACGACACCGTTCGCCCTGCAGCGGAGAAGGAAAATCCTCTTGTTAGTTGCCCGCGCTATTTTATTCCTCACCGAGGATAATTTTTTCACAGAGCGTTCCTGGTCCATCGTAGCGGTAGGAAATTGATGAACGTTTTGGTGTAGACGTGATGTGTAGGGAAGAGGTCCCTTCAAATGCAACCCATTTTGTATTATTTAGTAATTTGTTTCTTGATTAACGTAGGGATACTTGTAGGTGGACTCATGGGTGTATCAATCAATGATGCGTTTTCGAATCATTACTTTTTATTAGGCGACGTTTCGACAGTTCATGGCCTGTCATCTTCATGGCCTGTGGATACACATATATACATTGAAATTAGATGAAAATAATACAACTTAGAATAGCCTAACCAAATATGCTAACGAGTGCCTACATATAGCTACTCAGGAATTAGTGCGTGTCGTAACACCTGTAACACACCGACGTACCGTTAAATTCATTCAATCAAATCAATTTACACACATTATAATTCAAGTATGAGTTCTTATCATAACCTTTAGCAGGCGCCCGTTCTAACCGACGTGATGCGTTTAGCCATTTGAGGTTATGTTGCAGAAAAAGAAGAAAGAAAAGAGAAGAATTTCAAGTTGAGAGTTTTGACAAATGATGTTAAATTAATAAAAGACTTTATGACAACAGAGACACCACCCATTATTGCATACTTTGATCCCAAAACAAAAAACTCACCGAATTTGCACTTCGGTCGCGCTTAAGGTGTTTGTTGGTAAGCGCTCAGTGGCGAAGTGACAGAGGAACGATAATTGACAGTGGATCTAGACACAAGGGAGAACCGCGAGTTTTGAATGATGAAAGCTAATAACTAAAACCCTAATTAGGGAACGGTTATCCCACAACGCTTATCAATAGCATCAAAACTATACGGGTGGATGAATTATACAAGTCGTGAGCTTTCCAAGAGCGACTATAGAATTAACAGCTCTTAGTTACAGCAACTTTACGGTGTTACCCTACATTAAAGGTTTATCTGAACAAATTCAAAAGCTACTACGACCGTATGGGGTGAAGGTTGTGTTCAACGTTCCCAGTAAGACTTCCAGATTGTTTTCTAAACTTAAAGACCCCGTGCCTGAATCTGATCAGTCTGGCCTAGTCTATAAGGTGACGTGTGACCTTGCTTACGTCGGTCAAACTATACAACATTTACATAAAAGAATGAAAAATCACAAGTATAGCATAGAGTGCAAAGATCTAACTAAGTCAGCATTGAGCGAGCAGGCGTTGGGCCTCGGACACAGATTTGACCTTGACAATCCTTTGATATTGACCAAAGAACCCAATGCCTACCACAGGGTAATCAAAGAGATGTTACATATCTCGCGTAACATGACATGTAACAAAAGAACCGATGTCGATAGGCTAAGTAACGTGTACGCACCACTGCTATAATGTAAATTGCATACTTTCATCATTCAAAACTCGCGGGTCTCCCTTGTGTCTAGATCCACTGTCAATTATCGTTCCTCTGTCACTTCGCCACTGAGCGCTTACCAACAAACACCTTAAGCGCGACCGAAGTGCAAATTCGGTGAGTTTTTTGTTTTGGGATCAAAGTATGCAATAATGGGTGGTGTCTCTGTTGTCATAAAGTCGACTTTTATTAATTTAACTTCTTTTGTCAAAACTTGAAACTTGAAATTCTTCTCTTTTCTTTCTTCTTTTTCTGCAACATAACGTCAAATGGCTAAACGCATCACGTTGTTTTGAACGGGCGCCTGCTAAAGGTTATGATAAGAACTCATACTTGAATTATAATGTGTGTAAATTGATTTGATTGAAATAAATTTAACGGTACGTCGGTGTGTTACACGCACTAATTCCTAAGTAGCTATATGTAGGCACTCGTTAGCATATTTGGTTAGGCTATTCTAAGTTGTATTATTTTCATCTAATTCCAATGTATATATGTGTATCCACAGGCCATGAAGATGACAGGCCATGAACTGTCGAAACGTCGCCTAATAAAAAGTAATGATTCGAAAACGCATCATTGATTGATACACCCATGAGTCTACCTACAAGTATCACTAGTTATTTGAAAAACCAGATTGGTTTAATTTTATTGTTAATTCTTGTACTTGGTACCTAGTAGGGGAAACTAGGGAGGTTTGACCACTTTTTTGTAAGTTCGTCTCGTTTATCACTATATTTGAATAACCGGCACGCACAATAGTATGTCATCTTTGAGCATACTGTGCAGAATGTTCTTGAATTATTTGATAATTTTCAGTGCCTTAAAAACAAAGTTATTTGCCGTTCTGTAGATGCGCGTAATCGCGGTCAAACCTCCCCATGTATGGGAGGTTTGACCAGGGCGATGGGAGGTTTGACCATGTGGATAAAGCAGTCACATATTTGAGATATTGTGGCATATATTTTGATCACTGGGCTTTTAACACATTATCCGAAAATAATCCAGGCATGAGGAAACATAAAATTTCGCCGGTCCCTTATTGGCCGTCATTTTTTTTCTCCGTACCACCGACCACCGCGTTTACTGCTTAGGCTCAAACTTGACTTCGCAGCACTCTGTTCTTTCATTTTTCCGGATTTCGGGGTTTTTTTAGCGTGCTTTGCACTTTCTTTGATAAAATTTTAGACAGCGATGTCTATTAGCACCTAATTGAATATGGTCAAACCTCCCGATCGAACGTGGGTCAAACCTCCCTAACAGCATTTGTTTACAATGACAACGAAAAAATATATAATTTGGCAATATGATAAATTTATAACTCCTGGCATCTTTGAGAGGATAGTCCACTGAATGAATCTGTGGTAAGACATTCTGATAAAAGATTGATGGGACTGGCCTACATCCTTAGGGAAGAACAGAAAAAATGACATCGTTTCTCGCCGTTTCAGTAATACACCTCTCAAACTTTTCTGCGCTTTCTAAACAGTTGCTAAATACTTGCGCTACGTCTTGTTTGACGTAATGAATACTTCACATCAGATAACAGTATTTATTAGGCTGTCATAGCATGGTAATCTTACATGACGAAACCTCCCGTATGGTCAAACCTCCCTAGTTTCCCCTATATTGGACTGTATGTGGCGAAGAAGCTTCTATACGCTCACATTTTTTTGGTTATTTGATACTTGAATGGAGAATTTCAGGCATAGAGTCTCGAATCGCTTTGCAAGAATGAACGAGATCAGCGTTCGACCAAAGTAAGGTTAGGTAACGCGTTACAGAATGCCAGGGCATAGAAATATCACTTGTTTGGCGATATTTCTTATATGAAATGTATGAGTGATGGACTTTCACTCACCTGATATGGAGTTGAAACTCGAATCTGTTAAAGAAGTAAATATACAAAGCAAATCGCTTAAACCAGTGACCGAGCCGCACAACACATTCACAGTCGTTGGCGTTTCTGAACAATATGGCGGCGTCTGCCGTGTGGTGGCGTGGCGTCCGTCGCATGCGCTGCTGTCGCAGTAGCGGTGGTAATAGTCGTAGTTGTAAAACTTTCCCACAAATTTCGAGCCTTTCATCGCGGGATTTTTCGGATCGTTTCTGTGTATTGTAGATTGTTGCGCCGATTCCAAATCCGCAAACAGAATATGAAAAAATTGACTATTTCTGCTATTTTCGGTGGCTTGTAACTTTACTGCTTAAGGGGTTTTGAGGACCACGTGACCACAGCGAAATTGCGAGCTCAGCGCCTCTCGCGCGAAGCCTCTGAACTGCACCAGCAACTACGTTTATAGTAAACTTTACATGTCCGTGGTTACGTGTGGAAGTGATGATGTTACGTGTGGTAGTGACGATGCGAAGCTGTCGCTTCATGATATTCTCGCCGTTTCTCGTCGCGATTATTTTTTAGATCAATTCGAGAGTGACATCACAAGTTTCGTGAAGATAGCAGCCGCCGCGCGCTGGTTCGTTTACCATCGTGTGTCAAGTGGGAATGCCGGAAATGCCATAATGCTTTTCTCGTGTCGGTGTATAGTCAATATGGCGGCGACATCTGATTTTTGCTGCTTTTTGGAAATAAATCGTTTATTAATTCGGGTTGCTCTGATTTATCTTCTCGGGACCAGCGCGCGGTGTGTAAAAAAATTAGAAATAATCTAAAACTAATTCTAGGATAATCAGTGACTTCATCGAGACGGGAAACGGCGAGAAAATAAAATGCTACTCGGTTGGTAAAACAGACGTGACCCTCAACGATTCGCTCGAACAAATATAGAAGAAGAATACTTCTGTTCGCGGATCCGGATTCATTGCCACGATTCGCTGTAGAAACGCAGGAATACTGCAAAATCCCGGAACAATATTAACCCGAACCTGTATCGTAAGTAGTATATTATTTGTTTATTCTCATATTTTCCGAATAAAGAGTAGTGCTTCGAAAATGGTCAGGCCTTTTTTATAATATCACAAATGCAATGAGCGGTAAAACTGTATAATCTTGAGTCTCAAGTGACAAAATATTTGGAAATCTAGAATCAAGAAATTCTAAGAATTTGGAACCAAATGTAACGGCGTTTACCAGATGAAGTCATATTGCGTGATCTGAAATGAACAGATACAACCCTGATAATAATCCCAAACCTAATATATCACTCCATGTATGATCTATACCTGCCCATGCTAACCATACATGTTCATGTCTGATTAGACATGAACCATTTTTCATCAGAAAAGTAGTTTATATTTGATCATGTATGGATACATATATAATCAGATATATTCATGCATGTACTTGTATATCGTGAGACAGAATCACATATTACTCCATGTGTGATCATGCATCCGCCTATGTTAGCCATATACGATCATATCTGATCCATAGTATATAGGCCAATATTTAATCAGATACGAGTTGATAGGTGACCGGATATCTGGTTATATCTGCTCATATATCGGCTCAAACTAGTTGCATTGAACCATGTCTGGTCATATATGAAGCCACATTAACCCATACATCAACAGATATCGGTTCATATCTGGTCATTTATAGACTCATACATAATGATGTATATTTATATATACAATCATATGTAATTAGATATGATTAGTTATAATTAGTTATGATTAGATATGAACTTTTTTTTCCCGTGACTATTGTAAATAAAGGCCAAAGTGCAATTTTCACCGACGTTCTATAAATTGAATCAAGCTGCAGTTTACCGCCATCTAACCGCCAAACATGAAGGGACAATCTATACATTTCGCATTCTATGCTTAACCATTCTCTTCCGGTATAGCCTTGCCGATATCAATTACACTTTCGCCTGCATGCGCTACAATTGTCAACGTAATCGAGTTTAAATAAAGGCTATCCGCCCAAAAACGGTGTTAAAAGACCCGGATAAAATTTTGTAAAGTCCTTTTCCCGGTTTTTACCAGTAAGACTACGTTTATCTTACGAATTAACTCCGTGAACTTGACTTTATAATTTCTAACCTATGAATTTTGCTTGTTCATCAGATTATACGATAACGGTCGTCATTTACGATGTTTTTTTGTTAATCTTATATAAGAAGCTAATTGTAAGTACAATTGTAATAATTATTACCCTGTAACTAGTTGATCGTTATCAGTTTCTCAATAAAAATTGTATTATAGTTCTGAAGAGGGCCCTCTTCTGGGCTGAAACGTAAACCCATGGATGATGATTTATTGGACCTTTGAAACCAAGATGCGTACCGATGAATTTTATGGTTAGGTTAAGGTTAAGAGTATTCAAGGAAATATTATAATGTTCATGAACCATCTAAAAATAATCAGTGAGACTAATTCGCTGTCCACGAATCAACCCTGCTGGAAGTAAAGGGATAGAATCTTAATCCACTTGAATCACTTTGCATTCTTTAGATAGAAAGGGATAGACACTTTCTATCCCTGGCAAGTATACGATCTGCACACCTCTATCCACAGCTTCTGGATATGAATCTTGTTCTATCTTTTCTTCGTTCATATTGGGGCCTATCCCTCTGTATCCCCGATCTCCTATCCACTTCTATCCACAACCTATCTCTCTGTATCCCTCCGATGGTTTGTCCGAATCACAAGTTGCACCAATCCTTTTGTATCCCCGATCTCCTATCCACTTCTATCCTCAACCTATCTATTGTATCCCTCCCATGGTCTGCCCGAAACACAAGTTGCGTCTATCCTTTTGTATCCCCGATCTCCTATCCACTTCTATCCACAACCTATCAAATTCCAATTGAGATTGAAAGAGATTCACATGGATAGAGTGTGGATTGGACTGGATAAGAAAACGAGGGTAGGAATGGATAGGCCCGACTTCAAATTCCAATTGACATCGAAAGAGATTCACATGGATAGATTGTGGATAGGACTAGATAGAAAATCGAGGATTCAAAATATTCAAAATATTCCGTGGACGTTCGATGAGTTTAAAGTCCCCATCCCACGACATTGTTTATATAGAATTAGTGAACACGAATAACAAGACGAGAGCGTGGCGCAGCGCTATGGTGTTCGACTGGAAATCTGGCCGTCGAGGGTTCGAATCCCCTACCGAGACGATGCAATTTGTAAAAAGATTTCAGTTAACCGCAACCACTCTGACGTCTGAATGCATCAACCATATTGTTGTTCATAAATGTTTTTTTTTTCAACAAAAAAAAAATGGTTGCCAAAAATAAAAGATTCGAGGAGGTATTCAAATGGATAGACCATCGGAGATACTTTGTGGATAGCAATGGATACATTAATGTGGATAAAGGAGGATACGAACTTGTTGAGCCCAACATTGATCGAAAGTGATAGCTTTTCAGAGTTTGACTGGGATAGAGACTGCTTATCATTAGGCACGATCGTAGAAAACGGAGTGCCTTATACATTCGCCATCGCAAAATACGTCGGGTCGAGTAAAAGTTCTGGAATCATGTAGGGAGCACGTTTTGGCACCTGGGTAGTCGTTTTCGAGCATTTTCAAGAGTGGTGTATGTGACCCCCCCATTTCTTGTAAACCCGCTATCTGCCACACCGCTAAACTGATTCTGATGAAATTTGCGGAGGATATTTCTTTTGCCCTGAAGATGTCAGAATTTCATTGTGTACCCGATCCGACTTTCGGTTCAGAAATGGCGTTTGCTAACTTTGTCAATTTCGAAGATACAAAAGCGAGCTTTGGAATACAGCCTCGTGATCTCGAATCAAAATTTTGAGAATTTTTGAGGATTTTTCCGGCACCTGCGTCTCAGTGTCAAATCGTTGAAGTTGCTTGTAAACCCGCTATCTGCCACACCGCTAAACCGATTCTGATGAAATTTGCAGAGGATATTTCTTTTGCCCTGAAGATGTCAGAATTTCTTTGTGTACCCGATGCGACTTCCGGTTCAAAAATGGTGATTGCTAACTTTGTCAATTTTGAACGTATAATAGCGAGCTTTGGAATACAGCCTCCTGATCACGAATCAAAATTTTGAGAATTTTTGATAATTTTTCCGGCACCTGCGTCTCGATGTCAAATCGTTGAAGTTGCTTGTAAACACGCTATCAGCCAGACCGCTGAACCGATTTTGATGAAATTAACAGAGGATACTTTTTTTACTCCGAAGATATGCAAATTTCATTGTAGACTCGATCCGACTTGCGGTTTAAAAACCGCGGTCGCTAGCTTCGTCAATTTTGAAGTGACGACAGCCGTCCTTGGAATACGGGTCTATTGGCTTCGAATCAAAATTTTGAATCTCTTGGGGGATTTTGAACACTATTAAAAAACAAACTAGCACTGTACGATCGTGCCTTACGCAAAAGGCGATGAGCTTTTTGGCTAAAATGGGCTAGTTTTCTATCATTCCGCTCATCCTGGCCGACGCGGATGGATAGAGGTGTGTAGATCGTATACTTGCCGGGGATAGAAACTGTCTATCCCTTTCTATCCACAAATGGTCTATCTCTTTCTATATTTTCACTTCCAGCAGGGAAGTCAACAAACATCAGAATATTCCCTTGAATATTCTTAAGTTTAACCTAACCATAAAATGTAACTCTCCGACCGGCCCTCTCTTCCATATTACTTAGGAACCGCTATAGAAAAACCTGGATACGAAAGAAGATTCGCACTATTATCAATACGCAACTCCAGCCGGATAAATTCAAAATACACATAATTCACATTACAAATACTGAAATTTGTGTGACCCCCACATGACAGTTCTTTCGCGCGCGTAAACTCGTCTCCAGTCTCGTTTGGCTAGGACCCACCCGAAAAGTGTCGACTTGAGCCGAGTTCCCCCGAGCTTTCTCCTTCGGCTACTACCCACGAACAGTGTTCGTACGGCATTACCCCGCTCTCCCCGCTCTCCCCCGCGCCATCGTGACATGACGTCAGCGTGACGGCCCAGTCTCATGCACAGCCCAGTACAATAATTTTGCAAGGCGCGCCTAAAGAAGTTTTCACTTCAAAAATCAAATACTTGATGGCCGTATTTGCGTACAGGTTTTGTATTTTGTCACTTTATTGCCATCAAATATATTGAATATTGTACTTTGGTAGATAATCGATCAGCTTTAAGCGAAACCTCATCATGAATTGCAGAATCGAATTTCTAACAATAACCTCATGTTGACATTTAATGAAACTACGTCATGTACAATCGATGAAGCACTGTCTGTCACCTACCTGTCTATACGGCGACAGTCACGTCTGTTCAAGAGGCAAACAACCATTTTTGCAACACTTGCATGGGAAGTTCGATTTCGCGCACCGCGGGAAGTGCGCGAAGCGGTCGATTACTGCGCTGGGCGGAGAACGTGAAATAATATAGCAGACGACGGTCTTAGC
>JAEUYN010001724.1:0-31535 GCA_018257835.1 Euura lappo
TTGGCTCGCTCCGATGAGATGAGTGGCGGAGGAGTTTCATCTCCGTAGGACTTGAAGCCCTGCACCTTGGGTCCGGTCTTGGCTTGCTCCGATAAGATGAGAGGCGGAGGAGTTTCATCTCCGTAGGACTTGAATGTCAGCGCTCGCACCTTGGGTCCGGTCTTGGCTTGCTCCGATGAGATGAGTGGCGGAGGAGTTTCATCTCCGTAGGACTTGAAGCCCCGCACCTTGGGTCCGGTCTTGGCTTGCTCCGATAAGATGAGAGGCGGAGGAGTTTCATCTCCGTAGGACTTGAATGTCAGCGCTCGCACCTTGGGTCCGGTCTTGGCTTGCTCCGATGAGATGAGTGGCGGAGGGGTTTCATCTCCGTAGGACTTGAAGCCCCGCACCTTGGGTCCGGTCTTGGCTTGCTCCGATAAGATGAGAGGCGGAGGAGTTTCATCTCCGTAGGACTAAACGTCAACCCTGGCACCTTGCGTCCAGTCTTGGCTTGCTCCGTTTTTAAACAATGCCTTGAGAGACAATGTCTAAAACTACGATAATAAACCAAAATGATTGAAAAATGAAAGTGATGATCACTTACCTTCTGTTAATAAATGAGTTACTATAACGAGCTTCTTTGGCGTCTTCATTTATCCCGTATCTTCATTCGTTCAAATGATTCACTAACTTTTTCCATTCAATAATCATCCCTAAACATCTTCGAATAACTTCGAGTAAACGTTCGCGGAATAATAATGCGTTCAATTCAGGCCTGATTATTTTATTCACGATGCTTCATAACCTAACCATAAAATGCCATAAAATTCGTTGACTGGAACAAAACATGAAACAACTAAATTGAGTTAGCGTCCCTTGTTTGGCCAATTACGATTCCCCCTCCCCAACCAAACTCGCAAACGGACGACCGGCCCGCAGACGTTCTCTGTCTCGAGCTGCCGCATGCTGTCTCTCTCGCGTGGCCGAACGCACCCGACACACGGACGACTGAAGCGTGCGCCTGTGTTGGTTTCGGAATGGGGCCTTTCCTCGTTTACTCACGGTATATTGGAACGTGGAGTTTGGAAGTGGGCGGGTAATAAGAGATAGTTTTCAGGGGTGTCTCTGCGCTCGTCGCACACTCGGGCATAAGCGATACTCCTGCGATACTACCTGAGCAACAAACATCGGCCGACGTTAGATCCTTGTGCTTGACAAGCGCGAAGACACATCTCGAAAATATCTTTGCCCGACTCCTGGTCGCTAAACGAGCCACATGCCGCTGCGCGTTCCAGTATATCATAGAATTCAGTGGTGTCACCAGCGATTCTGATCTCAAAATACACATGAGATTAGATTTCGAGATTCGAACCGTTAGTATAATACCAACCTATTAGAGACACTCTACCGTGCGAATAGAAACAGCGTTACAATAATGAAAAAAATATTCCACTTACTTTCGAAGACCACAATGTACTCGTCTAGGGCCCATTCTCGTAATTTTGTTGCCACGTCGATGACTTCTAACTCCCGTTCGTCAGGGGCGGACATCTTGCACGCAGAGACACAATCAGTTTCAGTTTTTCTTCGTTCACTTCAAAGTCCGCACTAAACTCCACCTCCACACTTAAGCGCATACACAATTACACAAAGCGTCCCCACGCGTACCTGCGTGCACTCAGCTCGAAGACTCGCGGTGATCTGCCGTGGAACGCTCTCGCGCCTCCGGAGATTTCCCCCACCTCATAGCCGCTAGCCAATCGCTGCCGAGTTCGCGGGACTCTCGGATCTTAGCTCGATTTCTGATTGGTTAAATTTACTCGCATAGCAACAGGCCGCGCTCGGACTCGGTTGTGTATCCTCTGGCGGAGAATCGAAGAGTCGAGAAGCTCGCTTACTATATTTATGTTTGTTATAATCATATTAATAGTAAAATTCACTGGCATAGCTGCAACCGCGTCTACGTGTTATACCATTTTGTTTTAATGTCGGAGAAACGATAACCTTGCGGCATAAACTATGTTTATTTTACCGCGGAGAAAAAGAATTACAACACTGTTTGAAGAAAAATCGAGTTCTCTTCTGATACATTCATGACAATGTATGTACACATACAATCGGAATGCAAAATCAAAACACCTGGCTCTGAGACTCTGTATCCGTAAAAAATGCTCCGGCATTCGGGCACAATCCATTCAAGGCGATGTATACACCTTTAAATGGGTTAAAATTCTTAGGAACAAAATATTTTTTTATACGAATTAGGGAGTTTGATCCAATAAAAAAAAACATGATTTTTGGGTAGGGTTTTACCTTGATTATTATATTAATCGTATTATTAAAATGATTGATAGCATAATAATTGTATCTTGATATGTTCATAACTGAAAATCATACTGTTCAACTGAAAACTTACCTGTTAGAAGAAATCCTTTCTCAGCTGAGGCAGCACTGACTTGTTGCCACAATTGTTTCCTTGTCTTCTCGTCAAACGCAAATCTTTGGTCTTTACTGAAGATCCAATTATTACACTTGACAATTTGAATAAGCATCTTGTTTTCAGATTCAACGTATTTTTTAGACATTGCTACTGGCAGAAGTTACGAAAATATTGGTGCTTGAGTCACACGAGTTTTAAAACAACGGATTTATGAGAAGTAGCCCCACGAGGTTCTTCGCCGTCGCGCGGCTCAACAAGTTGTTGTTGCGTGTTTACGTCGTTTGGTGGCAGCAGTGTAGAAAACGGTGAGCAAAATGTTGGTCTGCGCCAATGGCAACCGGGCGCTTTAGACGCGCCGTTGGGTAGGGGGAATGCACACGTATGCCGGTCGCCGGTACGCGGTCGTATACCGCCGTGCGTGTCGTGGCGTGTAGTTCCCGCGTTTTTTTCCTTTCTCGCGAAAAGTGAGGTTAGAGGAAGAATATTCAGCTACGTTCATGGTTTCGTTGCCACTTGTACATTTGTGCATAAGTAGGCATTTTTGAGAAGTGAGAAGAAGAGAAAGAAATGGCCGATTCCCCGGATATCATCGACGGAGACGAGATGCTTATTCTACTGGTAGAAGCCAAAGATTTCTTGTACGACAAGTCGTCTCACAAATTCAAAGATGTCGAGAAAAAGAAACAGGCATGGGACGAGATAGCCAGCGATATGTATCACCTCACAAACAGGCCGATGGAAGGTTTAATGTTTACATCTTCTTAAAATGTTAAATTCATCGGAATAATATTAATGTCTAATATACATGTGACACGTGAATTTCGAGATTAAATTCGTCCCTGACATCATGAGGAAAATTCGATTTATATTTATATATAATATATATATATTTCAAATAATTATACAGACTCAAATAATTGATAAATTACGGGAACGAATTGTAGATTTGACTATTGTTCTGTGATTTCAGGGACGAAAAATCAATCGATTTTTGTTTTTTTACGAAATCCTGGGAGTAGCTCCCCCCCAAATGCGAAAGTTCGATTTCATAACTTGAAATTCTTCTTATCTAGCGAAAGTAATGGCTAGCAAATGGAAGAGCCTAAAACAAAGATATATGTCTGAACGACGAATAGTGAGGGAGTATATTCCCTCGGGGTCAGCTGCTCCTGCTAAGAAGTCGCAGTGGAAATATTACGAGACCATGCAGTTTTTGGAGAAACACGTCCAGCATCGACGGTAAGCATCAATGTCTTGGTTACAAATATTATAAATAGAGTACAATTTTTAACATTAGTAATTTTAATAATTACAATTAGCTGTATACGGCCCATCTCTATGTAAAAAAGATTTCCAAATCTTCCTAACTAAACCGTAGTATCACCTTTGGCTTTCTTATTCAAGGACGTCCAGCAATTTCAAAACGCCCGTCAGAGAGGAGCTCGACACAAGCAGCGATGAAGACGACCCGGACGATCAAGTTGATGTAGGCGAAGAAACCGAGGACTCTGTGGAATGCCTGGAAGGTGGATTTTTCAAAATACTAATCGCAGTAGGATAAATGTCCTGATTCCTGACAATCGATATTCAGATACAAAAAAATAAGGAAAACTTTCACATCGTTTATGAAAGATTTTCTTGGATAAAAGAGTCTGATACCCTGACACGAAATTCCAATTTTATAGAATTCAAATCCGCCGGCCTAGCTACGAGACAGTTTTGTTGAGCATTGAATTGATACCGTTAACTTCAAATTCCCAAAAAATTGCTTTCATCTAAAGGGGTTGGAAAAAAAAAAAAGCCGACGAGTCGATCCTACATTCGTTTGCATATGTCGTTTGTTTATGCCATAGCATACTGAATGACGAGTAACTTCTGAAAATAAATTGAAACTGTCTTCGTCACACCTGTCTCACTGAATGAAAACGATACCAACTCGGTTTGCCTGAATTCCCCATTGATTTTTCCAAGTGTCAGGATTCGTGACGAGTTCAATAATAATTTATTGTAACTCGCTGCATTATTTTCGTACACTCATTTGCATAATATATAATATAATATACTTATATTTTCAGATGAAGATTCAGATGACCCCATGGGTGATTCCACTCCAGCACGTCCGACAAGAACTGTGGAAGTGAATAATTACCTGGTGGTATTAAGAGATGCGTGGAGCAAAGTACCCGAGAAGAATAGAAAAAAGTGTTTTTTCAAGCTGAGAGATGTCGTCAGAAATAAGAAGAAAGAAATACCTCCGAGTCCTTAGCCTCTTGATATATTATAAGATAGTAATGATAATAACAATCATTTATTATTTATTATTACTATCATGATAATAATCATTTATATAATAATAATAATTGATTATCGTTATTTGCATAATAATTATTTATTATTATTTGTTATATTAGTATTATTATAGTTTCTCGAAATGATTAGCCCTATTCGGGCGAGTATTTTTTGTATTTGTATTTTTTGTATTAAATTTCAACGTTTATGAACAAATCTTCGGGTTTTTATCCCAAATACATAAAAAAATATATATATGTATATAAACGTTAAAATTCAATATTGGGTCAATTAAAAGCAGAAGGTCATAACCACCAAAATTAATTTAAAAAATTGGTGCGTACGTCCTTCTGCTTCCTGTTTTTACCTTGGTATTTTTTTTTTTCTATGAACTTTCAAAACGTTGTCGATTTCGATTTTTCTATGCGTTTCACGAGGTTTTACAACTATTTGAAGAAATCATGGGGAAAAAAAACAAAAAATGGCGCTTAGGACCTTCTGCTTTTACCTTGGTATTTTTTTTCCATGAATTTTCGAAATGGCCGTTTTTTCCATTTATCTTTGCGTTTCACGAGATTTTACAGCTATTTGAAAAAATCATGGAAAAAAAATGGCGCTTACGATCTTCTGCCATTACACACGCGATATTATATATATACATAGAATAATAATTTCCATTGCAGAATATATTCTTATTCGACGAATTATGCATATCTCAGGATTTGCGATATTCAAAATTCAACGAATTATAAATATCTATCTATATGTATACTATACAAAAAAAAGTTTTAATCTTCTATAAAATACAAATTTTTGGCGGAAATCAATTTCTATTTATAAAATTCACCTTTTCTCAATTCAAGTCCATCAACATTCAATTCTCAGTTCACAAATATAAATTCATTCTAGCTGTATCGTGTGACGAAACGATTATTATAGCGCTGAACAAGGAACGGCGGTACGCGAAACGAACAACAGTAAATGCGGAGGTTGGTAATAGCCCGTTCGTGACGTCATCGACGTCCGCGCAGCTACGAACGTCCGTGGATATTCGACGTGCGTATACCCCATTGTGGACTCACCATCAAGGTCTGGCGCACTTCGCGCGAGCGTAAACGGGACGATAAAACCATGGTAAACCCTGCAGGTCTGACTACAAATGACAGCGTGTCCTTGACCGTAGGAGTATAGTTACCCAAATCATAATCAAGGTCTGGCGCACTTCGCGCGAGCGTAAACCGGACGATAAAACCATGGTAAACCCCGCAGGTCTGACTACAAATGACAGCGTGTCCTTGACCGTAGGAGTATAGTTACCCAAATCATAATCAAGGTCTGGCGCACTTCGCGCGAGCGTAAACGGGACGATAAAACCATGGTAAACCCCGCAGGTCTGACTACAGATGACAGCGTGTCTTTTACCGTAGGAGTATAGTTACCCGAATCATATATGCACAGCATTATGCACTATACAGGCGATCACGCTAGAGCTTTGGTGCCGTGAACCAATGGTGATTGGTCAATTCTAGTGATTTTTTATTGTAATGGTGAAGATTTTCACATTGTTAATTCAATTACTATAAATTATCGTCGTCAATGCTATGAATGAAGTACGATTTGCTAATGGTTACAACGACTATACTTCCATAGTAATGGTTACAAAAAACTCGTTTTGTGAACTACAATTATGTTCAAAATGACTATTTTTTCGTTAACTATTTCAAATGGTTGGATTTACCACACGTTTTTCTCTCAGTGTAGGAAAATGGAAAGCTCTTATCTGATTTAACAGGGCAAATGCAGGGCAAATCCGCTGACGTTTAGAGCCTCCATCCAAACAGTTGTGGGGACCGGACCACCTTCAAATGGCGACAGGAAAATCTGAAACGCTGACTTCCAAGGGTGGCTAAAACTGAACTCATTGTTAATCTACACACAGTATTGTAACGAAGGATGGGACCTTGTTACTAATAAATAAAGGGTTCTCCCGAAATGATAAAGGCGGCACGTGAGACCAAGTTTAAGGTGCAAGAAATTATATGTTTATTCAGCAAGTGAATATACGTGTTCAGAGTTTAAAGTCTGGTACAAGACTCTTTTTATAATAATACTGGTTGACGCAGCAACCAGTAATTCAGATATTTCACATCACTTATTTCTATCAGCTATTTCCTCAGAGTACTAAGTTCAGGGGCGTCTCATTATGACTACCCCTGCATATAACGGGTACCTTTATAACATTACCCCCCCCTCTGAAGAAGAGTCGTCCCGACTCTTGGAAGAACGGTCGAGAACGATTGACAAATCGACACAAAAATAATAGAGCTGAGGCTCTCTCAAACTGGAGTTCTCCCAAGGACTATCCGGCATTAGCCCATTGACTACTTTCTGGGAAACCTCAGAAAACCAGAAAGTGGATAGCAAGCACCACAATCCCAAAAATTATCCATTAATCCGTCGTCGCCACGTGGGTATCCATGCTGAAGATCCTGAGAAGATCCTGTAGGTTCCATCCGGGGCGAAGTCATAGGCCAACCGATGGGAGAAAGTTCCAACCGGTGGAAGAATAGTCCATCCGTTGAAAGATCGGATGACGAACTTCCTCAGGAATGGTGAAGGGACACAGGAACCGAAAATCGCTCCCAGAAGGACCATCAGGACCGGAAAAATCAGCACACCCTGGAGTTGGAGGACAGGGATGAGTCACGGGAATAGGATAAGAGGGATTGTGAAGTCAATCTCAATTTCCGAGAACATTGTTTCTCATCGAAACGAGATTTCGTTCCTTGAAAATCGTACTCATTGAGTATTTAATAAAAGAAGGAGAAGAAAACGAAGAAATTGGAACGATCGTATCTCATCCTTAGTGTGAGGGGGTCCAATCCGCCGAAAATCCGCGTAAATATCCATATAGAAATTCTTGTAGAAGTGTAGGAGTCCAAGCCTCTCTGTAGATCGAAAGAGATCCAAAGACTGAAGCCGCTGTAAGAAACACATCTTCGACCAAGACAAGGGATTTTTCAATCATCCCATCGAGGTAAAGAAGAAATCTGTAAATGACTCAATAAAAGCGTGGTTAAAAATTAGCTCGCCGACGTTGTTAATCACGCAATCGAGCAAACCCAACCCACTCCGATCGTTCGTTTTATTTTTATCATGTGTGAGTCAACTGAAAACAAAGGCATGATCCAAAAAGCAACCTGGGGGACTTCGTAATTCACCGATTGGTCCTAAAGAAAATCGTCAAATCTTTTGTTGATCGGTTACTAAAGACGCTAACATAATCGTCACAAAGTCGCAATATGTCGAGCAGAACGGACGCGTTAACGGTGTTGGAGGAAAAATTCTCAATAGAGGAAATATTAAATATTGTGGAGTTGACCCAAGCCTTCGACTTCCAAGAGTTGAAGAACCTCCCGACGACCTCGTTCAAGGGATGGTTCCAGGAGGAATGGGAGTATAGTGTCTGTGCGACCGGGGAGACAGTGAGCTTCCGGAGCCAACCCGGATTCGCGTGTCTCCGGTGTTCAATTCTAAAGTACGTTCTCATTTTCAAAGAAAAACTCTGCTAACACAAAGCGTTTTTGATAACAGAGTCCCAGAACCCGAACTCGGAAAAATCCGGCTAAGACATCGAAGGATCCGAGGACCGAGCCTGCGGTGCGTCATTTGCCAGGAACGACTCTTCTCCGCACAGGAGATGAGCCTCGAGTGTTTCAAATGCGAGCGCATCAAGCGGGCTACGAAAGCCGTCTGCGAAGAACGCTACGCTGCTGTTCAGCCATGGGAACCTCCGTCGCACTAACGCACGCTCCAGTCCTTTTGTATTGAATACTACCTACGTTAACATACCGCAACGTTGTTCATTCTAAAACCATAAATAAAACCGTCTGCCATTACCTATTAGAAAGATTTCGAATACAGAGTTCTTTTACTGGTAGCGCCACTTCCGATTTAATCAAAAGAGGCGCGCGCACCAACGATTGAACATCCGAATCGACCAGGGAGTAAACGAACCCACTAACTTCAGACCAGTGTCGCATAACCTCCAAGTGACAGGTTAACCTCGCATAACCTCGCTAAAACTACGATAGACGTCGATTGCCGAAGCCTCCGCGTCTAGAATTAAAACAGGAGCTGGAATAGAAGAAAAAGTCTGCTGAATCAACCAATCTTCGTGGACCTCGTGCAAAGCTGTCAAATATTCCAAAGTGATGCCGGCCTCCTCTTCACGTGCCCGTGACTGAATGCGAGCGAACGAGACCTCGGGAGACAATTTCAAATAAACTACCAAATCAACGTCAAAATCGGAGGAGCTGTCGGTGAAGATTTTACAGTTCCGATGTAATAAGTGAGACTCGACGCCTTCAAAACCACCTAACCTCTTTCGAGCCTCAACAAAACAGTTCCCGCTGTAAATTGATCTCTCCATTACTTTTATTGGTAGCGCGGCGCGTTGTAAGTGTCTGTCCCTCATCGTCATCAGAACATGATGTTGAAACTGGTACGCATACTTGACAGGGTCAGCGTACATCTTTTCTAACAAATTCACACCGCCTACATCCCTATATTCGCCCAATGGTTCCAATAAAGTGAGAATATTCTCATCTTCCAGAAATCTTTTGGTAAACGTGGTCTTTCCTCAACCTATATTTCCCTCTACAATTATAGTGAATGGTGCTAAATTCCTCTTCTGGGTCCCCAAGGGTAACTCAAGCGACCAAGAGGTAGATGGAACAAAGTCGACAGGGTCAGTCGGTCTTTGAACCGACAACGGAGAACAAACTTGAAGCGACCGATCTTCAAGGATCCTACGAATTTCTAATTGCCTCTGGCCTTCCTCAGAATCACTCGGCGAACCTCGTTCATCGTACGGAGCCAGACGATCTAAGTGAACAACCTTAGGTTTGAGTTTGGAGGTTACCCTCTTTCTAGTTGAGGCTATGTCGTGACGACGGATCCTATAAATTACATCATTGATGCGAGTCAAGATAACGTAAGGACCCTCCCAGTTACTTTGAAGCTTAGGGCACTTGCCCTTTTCTCTACGAGGCTGGAAAAGCCAAACTTTTTCCCCAACCTCAAATTTCAGGTTTCTCGCCCTAATGTCGTATCGAGCCTTTAATCTGTTGGAATTGACTTCAATCTTATTCCTAGCGAAATCGTGGATTTCATCCAGTTTCTCTCTCAAAGAGACAACGTAGTCGACCGGAGAACCCGTATGAGTCGGAGGGAACCCTTTTTCTAAATCAGAAGGAAGTCTGAGATTCCAACCCGTCAACATGGTGGCAGGAGAAACCCCTGTGGTTTCATGAACCGCAGAGCGGTAAGACAAAAGGAATAACGGAGTCCACTCGTCCCAATCTCTTTGATTTTTATCAACAAAAGCAGACAAATATCTCAATATCGTTCTATTTAACCGTTCAACCATTCCGTCCGACTGAGGATGCAAAGCTGTGGTCCGGGTCTTGCCGGACCCCAAGACTCGCATAGTTTCTGCTACCAAGGCGGACTCAAAGTTCGTCCCTTGATCGGTGTGTAACTCCAGGGGTACACCATAGCGGCAAACAAATTCTTTAACAAATGCACGAGCCACGGTCTCGGCTTCCTGATTCGGTAAGGCAATTATCTCTGGCCACTTAGTAAAATAGTCAGAAATGACTAACGCATAGCGATTTTTAGATCTTGTTACCGGAAGGGGACCAAGAATATCCATAGCTACTCTGTCAAAAGGCGTTCCAGTGTTATAAACTTGCATGTGACTGGTTCCACGGCCACGGGGTCCCTTCTTGGCGTTACAAACGTCACAAGTCTTACACCAATCCTCCACATCAGAGCGACAGCGAGCCCAGAAAAATCTTTCCCTAATCCTCCCCAGAGTTTTATTGGAAGCAAAGTGTCCGCCTGCTGGAGAGTCATGGAATTCGGCTAGAATCTGTGTCACTTTAGCTTTGGGCACTAATAATTGCCAGCGAATCTCCCGAAAGTCTGGAGATTCCCATTTCCGGAAAAGTACCTCATCTCTGAGAAAAAGAGACTCCCATTGAGCCCAATAAACTTTCAAACTCTGGTCCCCTGAAGAAACATCTTGCCATTCCGGCCGAATTCCAGCAACTTTCCAGCTTTTTATTTGTTGTAAAACGCGGTCTTGAGCTTGAGCGGTTCGCCACTCGTGTAAATCCGTTTGAAAAGTTATGGTCCTAATAACTGGGGAAGAACCACACTGCCTCTCTATCCTCGCACACTGTTTACAGTCTCTCGCTTCCCCACAGGGTCTGCGCGAAAGTGCATCAGCGTTCCCATGGAGTTTCCCCGGGCGATGCTGAATCTCATAATCATACATCCCTAACCTCTCAAGCCACCGGGCCACTTGACCCTCAGGATTTTTGAAGGAAAGTAACCATCGCAACGAAGCATGGTCCGTACGAATCAAAAACCTCCTCCCGTACAAATAATGATGAAAGTGAGTAATCGTTTTGACAATAGCCAACAACTCTCTTCGAGTAACACAGTAATTCCTCTCAGGTTTACTAAGGACTCTACTGTAAAATGCAAGAGCTCGTTCCAAACCCTCCTGAACCTGAGACAATACGCCTCCGATGCCGCTTAAGGAAGCATCGGTGTCCAAAATGAAAGGAATTCCAGGAAGAGGAAAAACTAAAATAGGCGGCGTGGTGAGCCGAACCTTAAGTTCACGAAAAGCATCCTCACAATCAGGAGTCCACTCGAACTTCACTTTTTCCCCGGTGAGATGATGCAAGGGCCTAGCGATGGTCGCAAATCCCTTAACGAACCGTCTGTAATAAGTACAAAGCCCCACAAAACTTTGTACATCAAGTTTAGATGCCAACTGAGGCCAGTCTCGAATCGCTATGATTTTATCAGGATCTGTCTGAATCCCTTCGGAAGAAACTACGTGTCCTAGAAACTTAACCTCCTTACGAAAAAGATGGCACTTCTTCGGACTCATTTTCAAATCCACCGCCAACAATCTCTCAAAAACTTTCTTCAAGTTCTGAATCTCTTCCTCGAAAGTTTTTCCAAAAACTATAATGTCATCCAGATACACGAGGCAGATCTTTCCAACTAAACCTTGCAAAGTTGTTTCCATGACACGCTCAAACGTGGCCGGAGCGTTACTCAATCCAAAAGGCATGACCTTAAATTGCCAGAGGCCACCCAAACCCGTTACAAAAGCAGTCTTCTCTTTGTCTTCAGGATCCATTTCGACCTGCCAGTAGCCGCTCTGTAAATCTATGGTCGAGAACCAAGAGGCTCCGGCCAAGAGATCTAATGTCTCGTCAATTCTAGGTAAGGGGTATGAATCCTTTTTCGTCACGTCATTTAGTTGTCGGTAATCTATGCAGAACCTCTTAGTTCCATCCTTCTTATTGACCAACACAATTGGTGAGGCCCAGGGTCCTGAAGACGGTTCAATAACGTCACTACTTTGCATATCTGTGACCATCTTTTCTACTTCCTGTCTACCATTCAGGGGTAACCTGCGAGCTCCCTGTTTGATTGGTTGTGAATTACCAACATTGATTTTATGTTTGACTAGAGTGCAACGCCCGATATCCTTCGAGTCTTTCGCAAAAGCATTGCGAAACTCATTGAGCAAGGAGATCAATCCCTTCTGTTGTGGTGGATCTAACTCTGTAGAAGAATCTACCAATAGTTTCCGCAAATATTCAGGGACAGCTGAGTCTGGAATCTCGACCACTTCGATTATATCCGGTGAATCAAACGGAGCAGAAATCACTTCGTCGAAAACGTTAACTATTGGTTGTGACGTCGTAGGTAAAGGAGCCTGAGACTCCAATTGACCAACTCGTCCAAGACCCCTGACAGTCGAAGAAAAACCCGATCCGCGATGCAAAGGATCTAAATACCGCGTGGTTTGTAAAGAAATTTCTTTTCCCTCGGAACGAAGAGTACTTTCCTCGGTTGAAATCAAACATTTGTGTTTTGACAGAAAATCTATCCCCAGAATCCCATCATCCTCGATATCCGCCACAAAAACTTCGTGGGAAGAACGGATACAACCTTCCACATTTATTTCAACAAACATTTTGCCTAAAACGGGGGTCGCCTCTCCCGTGGCTGTACGTAGAGCCGAGCCAGAAAAAGACGGTTTCGAGATCGAACCTAACGAATCTGACCGGACTACCGTAACCTCGGCCCCAGTGTCTACTACCCAAAGGCAATTAACACCGTTAATTGAGCCTTTCGCGTACAATCCAGACTGACGAAGACCACGAACTACGAAGTGTGTGAAAGGAGGGCAAACGAGGGTATTTGTGGAAGATAGCTTCTGCCCTACGAGGCTACCTGTACCTAGTTTTTTGGTGGGCTCGGACCTCGGTTATTCCCGCGAGAGTTAGGCGGAGGTCCACGCGAAGTCGAAGACTGATCATTAAGATGTTGGTTCCGATTGGAACCGTCACGATCCCAGGTTTCTCTTTCGCGCCAGGGACCCTGTCGGTTAGTCTGTCCTCGATCGTTCTCCTGGATTTGTCTCTCTAACGCATAACAATTCTGAACTTCATGTCCTCTTTTTTTACAGAACTTGCAAGTTCTCACAAAATTTCGGTTTTGTTGACCCGCGTTAGTTCGGAAGGAGCTGGGTTGGCTCTGTTGCGGCCAAGGAGTGGTAGAGGGTTTCGCCGGAGAACTTTTAACTGGGGGAGCGGGTTTTTCTTCAGCGATTTGCCGAATTCGCTGAGAACCCATATTTTCTTGATTCAGAATTTCTATCTCTAATCCTCTGACGATCGCTTCGCGAAGGGTCGGGGGTTTGGCCATTTTCAAAGCGTGTTTAGTAGCTGGATCGGAAATCGCATTTATAAAGCGTGCGCACGTCAGTTTATCTCTGCTAAAACCTAAACAATCAGGCAAAGCACTACGCGCCAAACGCTCAAGATCATGACCAAGAGTGGCCAGATCCTCTCCCTTCACTTGGCGTCGGTTCTCGAATTGAGTAAAATACAATTCAGAAAGGTGTTCCTCACCGAAACGCAATTTCAGAGCAGTGCAGATTTTATCGAAGTTCCGTGCATCTAAATCGGACAGTGAGCTCAGAGTGCTCAACGCATTTCCCCTAAGAGACGCGGTCAAAGTCGCGGCCTTCTCCGCGCCACTCCAATTATTCAATTCTGCGATCATGGTAAACTGTCGTTCGTAAATTGCCCAAGGAGTCGATCCGTCGTAGGTGCTCGGTCTCACGTTCTGTGCGTTTCGGGGTCGATAGTCTGTTGTCGGCAGTCCCGAATTTAAGTTATTTGAATCGGAGTCAGAAACAAACCCTTGCGGTAAGAATGTTCCGGCAATCGGTGTAGCAACCGCGGCGGTGTGACTCGACGCGAGGTTAACTTGGGGTAACTGATGGGTGACACTCGCGTTTATGGGGGTTGGGTTCGATAGATTTCTACGTGCGTTGTCAGTTATTCTCTCTATCAACGCTTTTAGGCTTTCTTGGTCTAATATAATGCTTTCACCCTGTAAACCTCGCGACGAGTCCTGAGGAACACCAGTCTCCACTCTGGCACAACTATTACTTGGGTTTTCTCCACCACTCCTGGCGCCAAACAAGTTAGTGGGGGTACGCGTTGGCAAAACATTGATATTTCTAGGCGTAACATTCAAGAAATGATTAGTCGTGGTCTCGGGAAACATCTGCTCTGGTAACCCAGCGACATCCTCTCGAACAGCATTGACTAAAGAATATTGCCTGTCAAGGTTATTATTAAAATTTCTAGTTGCGGGAAGCTGCACGTCCTCTCGACCTAGATTTACTACTGGTCGGGCTTCTACAATCCTATGCCCTACGGCCTGGTCGTGCTGTGGAATACCTCCACTGCAAACTTGTGTTTGCAGCTCTGGTGAGAGCGGTGCTGGCGGCATCGCCCTGCTTGGACCAGGTCGAGATATAAATTGTGGGTCTGACCTTGGTGCCTCGGCGGACACAAATCGGCTTGTAACCCGGTTTGGAGGTGTAATGCGGCCTCCCGAAGTCGGTCTAGATTGGTTTTCCAGCACCTGAACTCCACGACTTTCCACACGGTCCAACCGATGGCATAATCTCTCCTGTTGCAGCCGAAGTTCTACTTGGTTCCGTTCTAGGCGGAGTCGTTCCTGCCTTTCTTTCTGAAGCTCAAGTCGCTGAGCTTCGAGATCCTGTTCGATCTCAGCCCGTTGGATCTCGCAGACTCGCCTTCTTTCCTCGCGTTCTCGAACGGCTTCGAGACGGCGAATCTCCAGATCACGGCGACGATCTTCGATCTCAAGACGCCGCTCTTCTTCGGCGCGTTCCTGAGCAAGTAAATTTTCCTCACGGATATTATTCATTTCAGAGCTAAACTGACTATGCAGTCGTCTCTGAATAAATTGCTGTTGTTGATGCAGCAACTCTTGGATTGGGGGGATCGTGAGGTCGGGGATCGTGAGGTCCTCTCCTCCCCCAGAAAGCGGCAGCTGAGGCCGTGTAACATCAGGAGTCGCGGAAGTCGCAGGCCCTTGGGTTGCTGCGGCCAACTCGTCGATCTCTGATAAAACGGATTGTAATCCGCGCGTGCTCCGAGTAGTCCGTCTCTGCTTCTGCGGGGACGGTGCTACCGATGCTGCGCTCTCTTCATTTATTCTCGTTGTATTCATTTTCGTTCTCGTAGTAGTTTTTCTCGTTTTCTGATCACCTCCTCTTTCACTCACAAAATCTCCAAATATCGAATCAGGAAGATCCCACTTCTGACACCAATGTAACGAAGGATGGGACCTTGTTACTAATAAATAAAGGGTTCTCCCGAAATGATAAAGGCGACACGTGAGACCAAGTTTAAGGTGCAAGAAATTATATGTTTATTCAGCAAGTGAATATACGTGTTCAGAGTTTAAAGTCTGGGACAAGACTGTTTTTATAATAATACTGGTTGACGCAGCAACCAGTAATTCAGATATTTCACATCACTTATTTCTATCAGCTATTTCCTCAGAGTACTAAGTTCAGGGGCGTCTCATTATGACTACCCCTGCATATAACGGGTACCTTTATAACAGTATACAGCTTTCTCAAATGCAAAATGGAACCCAGAAAGTAAATGTAACTGACGACATCAAGCAACATCCAGATGCCACCACGTACACCCAGGGAAATTGTATCTGAAGCGCCCGCGATAGGCAACTGAACATACACCTGTAATTTGGTTGGCAATGCCACGTTGTAACTCGCCGCCGAAAAAATTGACGAGCTATAACGCTTTGCATTGCCAACCAAATTACAGGTGTATGTTCAGTTGCCTATGCCGGGCGCTTCAGATTCAATTTCCCTGGGTGTACATCAAACGAAACGGACTGGATACTTAATATTGTGACCGATTAACCCCCGTGAAGGATGCCGATCTATTCCCACTCGGCTTTGGTCCAAGACTCCAGGAAGTCTCATCTCCGTTTTGAAAAACTTTCAAAGCCTCTATATTCGTTTTAAGTGAAAAACAGTGTTTTGTGCCATGACCTTTTTTTTTGCAGAATGAACAGATTTTGGAGAACCGATTTCTCCCGTAACTGTCAAATGAAGCAAAGATTCTTGGATGTGACTGCTTGTTGGAAGTGTTTCCCCTCAATTGAATAGATGAATGTTTTTTCTTGTTTTGACTAAGTTCGATAGAATCAGAATCTTCTCGAAACAAACCTTCCATTTCTAACCTTTTGGCGATCGCTTCTCGAAGGGAAGAGGGACTGGCCATTTTTAACGAGTATCTTAAAGTTAGATCCGAGATGGCATTCATGAACCTCGAACAAGCTAGTTGGTCTAAACTTTCAGCATCACATTCAGGAAAAGCAAGTCGAATAAGTCGCTCGACATCCTGTCCGAGAGCGGCAAGGTGCTCATTTCGGCCTTGACACCTTTTTCCAAATCGCGTGAACCACAATTTGGACAAATACTCCTCTCCGAACCGAAGTTTCAATGCTGCACAAATTGCTTCGAAATTCTCAGCATCGGAATCTGAAAGAGAACCTAAGACATCCAAGGCCGGTCCTCTGAGAGATGCAGACAACATCACGGCTCTTTCGAGGGAATCCCAATCATTTATGCGAGCTATCAGTCGAAATTGACGTTCATAAATATCCCAAGGGGTCGAACCGTCGTAAATGGTGGACTTTATTATGGTCTGTAAATTCCTCGCGCGCGGTTCCACGCGTTCTACTATATCGAGAGCTAGTCGAGTGTGCAGTGGTTGGGACGACTGGCCTATCAGATTTTCCTATGTGAGTTTCCTGATTTATAAAGGATAAGTTATTAAATGATTTTCGGTGTGTCTCTACCACCAGAGGTTCTAGACTTCCACGGTCTACTGAGACGCAAACGTCATGAAGGCTGGTTAAACTATCAATATTCTGGCTTTGGTTATGATTAGAGGTGAAAGATTGCTGAAAAGTGAGTGTTACATCCGACATAACCGCAAAAGTAGGTGATTCCATATACACCACTCCATTGGACTCTGAACGACTCAAAAGTGACGGTGATGGAATGTGATTGCCCCCGTGAATGACACTGACCTTGGTACCACTTTGGGTACCTGTTGTTGTTGGTTTACGGACGTACGGGGTGTCGGAATCGGGTGACAATGAGGCTCCTGGAACCAAGCATCCTGCATCCGAACCATCTGGCCAAGCATTTCGTCTCGTACTTGCCGAAGGTCAGACCGGATCAACTGAAGCATCTCCGTGCGGTAGCCTTCGATCCACTGGAGAAGTTGTTCAAATTCTTGTTCACGGTGTTCGCGTTCTCGTTCGTATGCACAAAGGCGTCCCTTGCCAAGCTTTTTCAATATTCTTAGTAACGGCTGCCACTGAGCTGGGGTCGGAATCGGTGCAGGTCGGGCCTGGCCGAAAATCCGCCCCGCTCGGGCCGCAAAACAGGCAAGGAGCCCTCTAAATCTTCCGTGGACGTCTCCGTCCCACTCCGTGTGCGCACCATAGTAAGCGTGTCGCGTTGAATAGTTTTAAAAGGCTCTCACGATTTCGAAAACTGGCGTATATGCCGCAATCACCCAAAAATCTAAAAATCGTCCCGGGCTCTCACGATCTCAGTACCGAAACAATCCCGCTTCTGACACTAACGTTTGGCCGTTACCACCAGGGTTCGTCGGTACAAAATGAGAGGGGACAAGGGAAAATATGGAGAAATACTGTTTATTGAAGTACGTCTATACAGTATCAGATCTCCTAAGAGACTCTTAGTTGAAAAGTAGAGGCTGTTTGTCGTAGCAACCAGCCTGCACCTCTTTCGTGTTATGTAAAGAGTGTAATGCTGCAGCAGCCTTCGTAACAATATTTAATAATATTACTTCCTCCTCTGACGGTTCATTAGTTGCTTTATTACTTTGAGCTAAACTTTGTTGTTTGCTGATTTTTGACTTCTTATTCGCGCGATTCGAATTTTTCTTGAATTTTTGCTTTCTGATACTTGCATTTTTATTCATATGCTTTTGATTCATTTTACTTTTATTCCTCGTATTTGTTTGGCCTATTTTGGCTTCGATATTTTGATTCGTTTTATTAATTTAATTTTCTTCATTCTTTTTAATTTGACTTTCCTCGTTCATTCTTAGTTTTATTTCGCAGTTTGTTTCATTCGTTTGTAATTGGTTCATTTGATTTCTTTGTTTTACTTCATTTTAATTATTTTCGTTTCGATTTCGTTCGTTTGTTTCAATTTCATTTTATGAATTTATTTGATTTAACCGCTCCGATTGCTCTGATTGATTAAACTGATCTGTTCGACTTACTTCGATCATCGACGGTTTTCGAGATTTAATTACTTCATGTAATTTTTGGATCGGGATTTTTATTTTTATCTCTTCGTTGGACGTATCGATTGCGTAAAGATATGCTTTATCTTCTAGGTTAGTTACGAATGCGTTTCCTAAGTGAACACCGCGGCCTGCATCTATCCGCGGCAGAAATCCTTCTGACAAATTGGTGTCTTCGAGATTAACACGCACGCTTACACGAGTTCTGGGCGGAATCGTAGTGATTCCTTCCTCTGGATGTCGCCTTCCAGAGTCCTCGCGATCGTTATAAACGTTAGGTTCAAAATCCGAATTTGATAAACTAGATTGTACATCGGTAAATTTATCGTCGCAGTTGCCATCCTCCGTTTCACCTGTCAGGGTCGGATCCCTGTGTTGATTAACAAATGGAATGCACGTTGTACCGAATTTTAAGCATTGCTTTTTGAAATCAATTTTTGCGTCGTTTTCGCGAAAGAATTCCGTTCCTATTACACCGTGTTGCTTGATTGGTAAATCTTCCGGAATTATGTGAAAATTGCTCGGTGTACCTTCTATCTCGATGGGTACTTCTCCCATGGTTGCGATACTTGTGGGCGCGATCCCGTTTAGTTTATATTTTTTATCTTCGTTTATTTCGATTTCTGGATTTAAACCATTCTTTTTTATGAAGTTCAGATCGGATCCCGTATCTAGCATTAGGGTGCTTGGAAATTTTTATTCGTTCGGGTCTACCCTAATTACTAGAATCGTTTTTACATGATGACCGTTGATCATGTTTAATAGTTTCGCGATATATTTGTCTTGTATTTCTTCGTCGTATTCATTATTTTCATTGATATTATTTTTCGTTTCGCGGTTTTTAATTTCTGTTGGGATCTCGGTTGGTTTGGGTACAATTAACCGCTGAGGTGTATTTCAGGTGAACAAAATATTTATTTAATGAAGTCAACTTATTTAGGTCTTGAATAATTTTGTATATAAGAAAACGTGGTGAATTCGGATCGAGTATCCGTTGGCAAGAAGAACCGGATAGGAATAATACGCATGCGCTATGTAAAAGAAAAACAATATGGAGACGCTTGGAAGGATGAGCGCATTGTAGCGGCAAATTCAAATAGCCTCAACAATTTCTTCTGAGGGTTTTATTTTGTACGCTGTTACTTTGTTGCGTTGGACCTCAGGATTAGTATTTATACCTCGGATTTTATCGGTTCGCTTTGGATTATTGTCAGGGCGCGGTTGGGTCTTGGGTTGGCCCCCGAATTCGCACCCGGTCTCGAGCGGCCTTCCCCGTTTCCCGAAAATGCTGCTTGATTGACCGCCGTTTGTTCTCGGCAGGAAGAGGAAAGGAGACCGATCCCCATGCTGGTCACTCGCCAAAACCTGCGTTCATATTTACGGCTCTTTAGTAGTACGGTATTCTGCCACTCGCAGTGCTGGTGATGCACGCCGGGTCAGTTGGTGCCATGGTGGGGGTTTGTTTACGTTTTGATTGGTCGTATGCCAAGATCACGTGACGGGTCGAGGACCCGGTACGTCCGTGGGACCCGGCGTGCATCACTAGCACTGCGGGTGGTAGAATATTGTACTACTAAAGAGCCGTAAATATCATCACAGGTTTTGTCGCATGGGGATCGGTCTCCTTCCCTCTTACTTCCTGGTTCTCGGTATTGGTTATATTTTTTTCTTTTATGGCATTCGTCAATGGTATGCCCCCAATTTTTACAGAAACGGCACTGTCCGTGCTCTTCTACTCGGTTCCGTTGTCGCGGCGGATTTCGCAGATTCCCTTAGTAACCTGAAACGATCTTGCGTTTGATATCCTCGGTAACGATCGTCTCGGTAACGATCGAAATGAAGTGCACATAAATCGGTATTTTATGTCTTCTTTTTTATTTCCGTAATTAGTCGACATTATCGTCATTAAAAGTAAAATTGAGTCACCCGCGGAGAAGAGTTCATATCCAATCAATATATCTAATTGTAACTAATCATATCTACTCAGATACGATTGTATATTGTAACACGTTTTCCACCAAAATGCAAGGAAGTGAGGGTGACTTCTCGTGTTACCCTACGGCGTAATCTCTGATTACCACAAACTATGCTCAGAAGAATAAATTATTATACTAAAACCGGAATTTTGGCGCCAGACATCCCAGGATGTCAATCAGAAAATAAAACACAATATAACAGACGATAATTAAATAGAATCAGAGATTTACGACGGGTGAGCTCGGCTAACACAGAATAAAGTAGTAATAATACGGTAGAGGGGATGGGTTTGCCAAATTAAACAATTAAACAAAGTAATATCCTTCAGTGGATCTTATCCCATATATTATCTCGATAGCAAGCGTTATTAAACAAGTTCAGTTCAGAAAGTTATGTTCGGAATCAAATAATTTGTCAATTCTCTAGGAAGTCGGGATAGAAGAG
Source organism: Euura lappo (assembly GCA_018257835.1). NCBI lineage: Eukaryota > Metazoa > Arthropoda > Insecta > Hymenoptera > Tenthredinidae > Euura > Euura lappo. The sequence continues at coordinate 20,938 of JAEUYN010001724.1, forward strand.
CCGATCAGCCAGTTAACAAAGCATGTAACAGAGTAGGTGTGTTCAGATTCGATATAATACAACTTTTATAAATTATGAACTTCCCAAGCGGGAATAATTAATAAAGACCGGGTAGATTCCGGGAAAAGGACTCGAATAATAACGGGAAAATACCGTAGTTCAAATTAATACGATAGCGGAAAGACTGAATGAAAATTAGACCAAAGAATAAAGAAAAGAGCTATTATCTAACTTACGGACTACTCTATCAACTACGTTCGCTACTCCGCACAGTGGCGCATTTTCACGAATTCGTGGCCAAAAATGAGAATAAAAATTTTCCCATGCAGGTATAACGACCACAGGGATTGGTTAAGAACTAAATTCTGCGTCATGACCTGAGTGTCCCGACCCTTTGTTCCTCATAGTCCCGTAGATATTTCAGTTCAAAGTCGACCTTTGGCGTTGACGGTCGTACACGTCAGCCGCGCTGTGTTATTAACCGCAGGTTTGAACATTTATAGAGTTGTTATACAAAGTGATAATCAATTTCTGCAACATGGATGCCCTTTCTCAAGGTATGTAGAAAATTTTGCCTACTTAACAATTAAAAAATATTATTTGTTGTTCATGTTATCGTAGTTTAACGATAGTCGTGTAAAGTGCCTTTGTTCCGAAGTAAATATTGACTTTGCATAGACTTTTAGTATCCACTCACGAGCGATCACACGTTGGTTTTTGTCTTAAATCGTAGCTTAGAATCTCACCTTTCGAATGGCGTGTATATGAAAGTGCGCAAACGTGCGCGGCGTGGTCCAGAGCGATTTTTGTGAGCTTACGCGTGATCCGAGAAGGCCCCCAGCTTTCGTTCGGCGCGGGCGCAGGCGCGTGGTTAGCCGAGCTGGGCCAGTAGATTGCCTACCTGAGCTGCAGCTGGTCGACCCTACGACGAAGATCTTATAAAAAGATTTCATGTTATTCTACAAGTTATCTCGAGTGGGTACGAAATCAACGTCGACAACTTTAAAGAATATGCTTTGGAAACTGCGAGACTGTACGTGCGTGATTATTCATGGTATTACATGCCAACAACCGTGCACAAAATATTAATCCATGGTCCTTTGATAATAGCTTCGGCTCTTTTACCTATTGGACAATTATCAGAGGAGGCTCAGGAAGCCAGAAATAAGGATGTTAAGAAATTTCGAGACGGATTTTCTCGTAAATCATCGCGTGAAAATACCATGCAGGATGTTTTGAATTGGCTGCTAGTGTCATCTGACCCATTCATCACAAACCTCATGCAACTACCGCCAAAGAAATATAAACAGATGTCCCCAGAAGCTATTGCGCTACTAGCTGGAACGAATACGCCTGAGGCTCAACAAAATCTTTATCCGGATTCGGATTAAAATATTTTTTGTAATTTTTTGAAATAAATACTTTATTCACCATATCACTAGGGGACAATTGCTTTTTCATGAATTTCCCAATATATTTTTAATGTATCATAGCAGGCGCTATTTTTTTTATTTTTTTGAGTTTAGATATTGGATTCGTAATCAGCGACCCCAAAAACATAAAGATAGTAGAATTTCGATCGAATTTATTGGAAAATTCTTGATCCAACCGGCCATATTGGAGCCGCCATTTTGTTTTTTGAAATTTTGATTTCGGATTCGTAATCAGCGACCCCAAAAACGTTAGTATATTTGGCAAAGTTCCGATAATCCCCTGATTAATGGCCACGAATTCGTGAAAATGCGCCACTGTGCTCCGGGAGAATTCGCACAACAGATCGCATAATTAACCGGAAATTAAGAAAGACGAAAGCAGAAAAATAGCAGAAATGTTCGATAGATCAAGCAAATAAATAGCAGATAATATAAGCAATTAACACAGTGTAATCCAAAACCTAGTAAAAGTTATTCATGCGCAATAAATGCAGAAAATGAGAATTTATCGGTAATTAATAGAGAAAATGACAGAAATTAGCAGGAAAAATACAGAAATCGCAGAGAAAATATCCAAAAACCAATCAGTCTTGAACCAGCTCGGAAATAATAAATTAATACTACAAAGCAAATAGAGCCAAAATAATATCGGGACACAGCCTAAAGGCTCGTGAACCGCAAACAACCAAATAAGACGCAATAATCTCGAGATTCGGAGCTAGTTCTCGGCTTGACAATAGAAAAGAAGACCTCACCTTAATACAGCAGATTAGACGCACAAAACTGAAGCTATTACATCAAACACTTAAAACTAATACTCGGTATCACAGTATCGGTATTTCGGGATCGTAGTTCGGGAACACAATAGTAATAGATACTGGTCTAGGCGACAGATGAACGTAGAAGAAGGCTCGGTGCGGTGCGTGTCACGCTTAAATAGGTGCGACATAGGTGCGAAGCGAGAAGGATCGGTGAGGCTGTCGTGACGGACGTCTTGATCGCAGGATTGGTCAATTCGGGTCAGGTGACCTCTCATACGAATTTCGGAAATGCTCGATGCTCTGTCTTCGTTAATTGTCGTAATGCCGGCTCTGGACCACCTTTTCCGCGTACTGCGGACTCTTCGATTGCTCGTCATTGTACTACCCGTACATCGCCCGGTAGAAGCACAGTCCTTGGTCGTTGATTCACTAGAAATCATCCTAACCAGGGTTTTAGGTGGCGTTCGGCGATCCAGGGTGGAATCTCCTCCAAACCCACGTTATTACTTGTGGAAGGTCACTTGGAACCTGCAGAACAAGCCTGCAGCTATCTCCAGGAACGCTGCGCCGGAGCCGTGGTCGCGGCCCTCGGTGGCGGTAACGATGTCGGGATAGTCGGCGGTAGTTGTGTGGTTCAGCACCTGGCTGATAAGTCGTCGGGACGGGAGGCTATCGTCTGTTACTTTTGTGGCGGTAACGATGTCGGGATAGTCGGCGGTAGTTGTGTGGTTCAGCACCTGGCTGATAAGTCGTCGGGATGGGAGGCTATCGTCTGTTACTTTTGTGTTTTCGCACAGCCCTATTCGACCGTCTCCTAGGCATCCAGAATTCGTAGACGGCTGGTGGTTCAACCCCAGGTTGATTAGTCGGCGTAACGGGAGGTGATGCATGATCGAAGATCGGCAGTAATTTCCCATGCATTGACGCTAGCCCCTGGCACCTCCTGGTGCAGCGCGGGGATGGGCGTCACGGGATCTTGGCTCAGGTGGTAATTAGCCGGTATAACCCAGTCCGATAGTCTTCTCTCTCTCTCGCTCTCGTGTCCCGTGCTCTCGAGTCGTCGGTGCCTCTGGTGTCCATCGGCGCATGATGTCGAGGCGTTGCGCGTCGGGACGCGTTACATAGTTCGTAATAAACAAAGACATCGAGAAACGAATAAGAAAAAAGCCTATTATTACGATACTTAACCTAATGATCTGTTGGCTGTCTCTCCCCGGAGTTATCTGTCGCCCAAATTTCGGGATGTTAATAAAATCTGTGACTGTTGCAGGATGCAACGTCACAATATATATTGTTCGGGAATGAGATAAATGAGTAGACGAGAAGAACTTCGATCACGTGCAAAATAGATATAGGTTTTATTTACAGTATGTACAGTGCTGAAAGTCCGTGACTTTAGTATGAGATGTCCGTTGGATTATGAGCGTTCTTTAATTTGGTGATAACACAATGAGTAGACAGGTGATTGTATTAATCAAGAGCACTATGAGCACACTGTCGATTGTATTAAGACTGTATCTACTCGTCCGGTAACCGTACGAATAAGCCTAAAATTATTCGTCCGGCAACCGTACAAATAAGCCAAAATTGAGCGGTTGCTATTCGTCCGGCAACGAATAACCGTACAAATAGACCAGAATTGAAGCGGTTGCTATTCGTCCGGCAACCGTACAAATAGACCAGAATCGAAGCGGTTGCTATTCGTCTAGCGACGAATATTGCGGACTAAACTGAAAATAAGTGTTCGTCGGTTTCATACAATGGTACAGCCCTGCGGCGTGGTCGAAGACTGTTCTGGAGCGATCACGTCCGAATGAAGGGAACGACTGAGAACCACTGTTGGGTGAGTAGACAGCATGCAGCTATGTGAGTCTACGCGTTCTACCTGTAGGTAATAAGATTGTGTTGATATGGAATTCTTCACTACCGACAGTGAATAATCTTTCAAAAAGTGATGATTACCGAGATATTCTTTTTTTGTTAACCTTCCGTTGACAGTATTCAGCTGTCGTAGTGTTCCAGCTTCGAGCTATATGTGAGGCCACATTTTGTTAAACCAGACCCGCGAAGAGGGGGTTAATAAATCTTATATTAACTGCATGTATAAATTCGCATTGACCGATTTACATAATTAGTACATTGTGTATCAAGGGCGCAAAGAACTATTTTCGAGTGCGAAATTTGCAACACGAGCCGAGGGCGAGTATGCTACAATCACACTCGCCAAAATAGCCTTGTGCCCGTGATGCACACGATTTTTTTCTCACACCCGGTCGCAAAATGCTACTTTTCTAAATATCACATATATAATAACGAATCCAAGTAACGTTACAAAGACTATAGTGCTATGGAGCACTCAAACAGGTACGCTCATACTTATTCAAATTACATCACATATGCGATAAAAACAAAAGAAAAACTTATTGCATTAGTATGAAGAAAAGTCGACAGCAGATATTGGCACATACCACGCGATACGGTATATTCGAATTAAGTGTCTCTCTGTCGGCATTTCTTGCACATCCAATTGTGTTTAGGTGCTCGCTTAAGTGAGACACACGGCATGTGGTACCATACCAGACAGTAGTCACAGCATATCGAAAGTTTCTCAGGAGATCTACTTTCATTGGGGCACGCATTTTCATCCCCTACAGTAGCGTTTAAGTCAGCCCGACAATGTGCACAACTCCACCGACCACTCTGTTTCTTCATTTTAAAGACATTGCGGACAACACGCCAGGCATCTTTGGTGAAGAATCTTTTAATGAGAAGCAAATTCACGTTATCATCTAGAATTGCATGTGTAACGTTCTCAGGTCTCGCTTCGACCATAGATTCTTCAATAAGGACGTCCTTCGATAGAGCGGCCGCTGTAATCGAAGAATCAACAAACCAGTCTAACATAATGGCAATTTTTCCTTCTTCTCTCTTCCTGGCGAACGTTTCCTGTTTAGAGTTGGTGGCCTTGCCAGTTTTTCTCGGCAAGCCAATGGCAGTTTTATCTGCCCGTTTGGGGCGTCCTCGCCGTTTCATGGCAGGTGGTACTATTATTTTGTCTAGTACTTCCTCTGCATGAGAAGACGATTCGAAATGCGCACATAACTGCCCCTCCTGAGCTTCATTTTCATCATCTCTTTCCATTTGAGCCCGCACACGTTTCCTGGAAGATGATTGGTCATGTAATGTATCACTTGGCAGTAGATTCAGTGTACTCTGGGCAGGAGATGTTGAGGCTGCGTGAGGTAGCTCGTTAGGAAGAGATGCAGTGTCGATTCTACCGGACGCTTTGGCCACTGATGTTTGTGCAATGTGAGGCCCGGGGATGAACACTTCTCGATTGGCCTGCCATTCGCTTTGGATGTACGTCAAGAGTTCTACATATACGTTGAAGATAGAGAGGTCCAGTAACTTCAGAAGCCAGAGTGGTAAGGTTGGTCGTTAGGGGAACCGCTTTCCGATATCTCTCTTGTTGCGATAAAACGCGTTTTGAAGCGATTGCTTTCGTGACCGTTCTAGAAGTCGAAGTTCCAGCATCATTGACGTTGAATATACGCTGATATTGAAAATAATATTTCCGAGTCCAGCGTTTGGCACATAGCGATTCATCAGCAAGCTGGATTTTCAAATGTTGTCGCGGTGCGAATATATGCCTGAAAATAACGAATGAATACGATCAACAGACAACAAATTAATATTATACGTATCGGTGATCTTAATTTTGCTTGATAACGTCAAGTAATAAAAACAATTGTTGACAGGGTTGTGCGTGCGGCAATTCGAGTTTAATCTATCTAATGTAAGGCTGATTTTTTCGCCTCGTACTTACCGACAAGGAAGTTTCATTGAGGTGTGAGGCCCACAGTCGCAAGAGCAAATAGTGGTATGATGTACACCATCTTGACCCCGAAGTATGTATACACCAGTTGAAGTTTCATCATCTATTACGAGATCCCCTCTTTTCTTGAGCTCTGGCTCGATAAATTTGAATCCATAGCGAGACAAAAGCTGCGAATAAAATTTCTCCGGACTATCATCGTCATAAAGAACGACCCTTCTTTTTTGATAGGCGTAAGCTGCTTTATGATCGCGTTCCGTATTGAGACAGGCAACCAAGATGAAAAAGTTTTCAACAAAATCCTCCATTGCACTATATTTTTCGACGACGCTTTTGATTTTCGCATTCATGGTGTAACGGTGTACCCTGTGGGCGACCAAGGTGGAAGTGGTCGCTCCCCTTTCCACCGGATGCTCAGAGTAAACCAGGGTCAGATTTAAGGAAAGGGAAGTAAAGAGGAGTGTGAATGATAACACACTGTTTATATTTATAAGAAAATAATAATCAATTTATTCAAGAAATCACGGTATGGGATTCTCCGGGTCGCAGACGGCGGCGGAGTCTCTGGAATACAAAAATATACGGGCTACAGTCAGCTTGACTTATAACTAAATTGCCTATACTCTTATTACTATCTTAACCTATGCGCGCAGTAAATTCTAGTTATGAAATAAATGAGAGATAATCAGTTATTAAGAATTATTAAAGGAGTCCTAAACTCCGAAATTATATATATCAAGAAAATATATCAAGAATATTAAATACTAAAGTTCAAATGAGTATTTAATATTAATACGAAATAACGAATCAAATTAATAAATGAATATTACAGGAGAGTTAAAGTACGGTACGGTATTAAATGCTACGGCCTAAATTTATACAGGTTCTAACGGAATAAACGGAACGGTCTACGGTACAATAAAGTCGCGGTGTCTAAACGCGAGACTCTATCCCGGGTGGTCTGAGGTCGCACCCTACAGTCCAAAAGAGAGTCAAGATCAGTGAGCTTGGTCGGGAGCGCCCGGCTTGGCTGGTCGATCGAGACTGCTCGCTGCTGGTCTGGCCGGTCGTTATAACTGCGCTCGGGTGCGCTCTGGCTGCGGGAAGCGGCGCGCCTATCGGCGGCCTGTGAACTACGGTCCGGCTCATCTGGCGGATGGCCGGTTGACTCTGGTGACGGGATGTAGGCCGTCGGTCGATAGGGTATCGATCGCTGGATCGATGTGTTCGTATGGTAATTACCATACGCTAATGGCGGGTTATCGACCGTCGGCTGTACATCCCGTCACACCCCCCTCCTCTTCGGGGTGTAAGCGGAACGCTTATGGGGGTAGTGTTTGTACTATTCTAACTTATTTGCTATTCTTAACCTATTGCTTATTCTATTGCTATTTACATTTGCGGGTGGCCATGATCCGAATATTTATTATTCGTCCACGTCGTTCTTCGTGAACGGCTTGAGATCGCGTACGTGGATGTGTGTGACTATCTTTCCTCGTTCTGGTTTCAGGTCGAATATCACGGGCGATATTACGCGATGTATGGTGTACGGCCCTTCGTAACGAGGCGCTAGTTTGGCGTTTCTATTGGCGGCCTTGTCGGAGAGGATGTGTGTCCTCCTTAGGACTGTCTGTCCTAGCTGGGGTCGCCAGTCTCGGTGTCTCAGGTTGTAGTAGTGTTGTTGTTTCTGGAACGCTCGTGCGAGGTTTACCCGTACGAGTTCGTACGCCTCTCGTAGCCTTTTTAAGCGGGCTTCCGCGGTTAGTCCGTCGTTCTTCCTCTCGACACCCCCTGGTACGGGGAGTTCTCGGCCGAGGTTTAGGTACGCTGGTGTGTACCCCGTGGCGTCGTGCTTGGACGTATTGTAGGCGAACGCGAATTCTGGTACGAGTTCGTCCCACGTTTTCTGGTTCTGGTTAACGTACTGGCGGATCATCGTTTTCAGCACTCGGTTGGCCCTTTCGACGGGGTTGCACTGCGGTGTGTACGGCGGTGTTCGGCGGTTCGTGATGTTGTACTGTTGGACTAGCTTCGTAAACTCCTTGCTATCAAACTGCTTCCCGTTGTCAGTTGTGAATATCTTTGGACATCCGTGTCGGAGTACGGCTAGTTCTTTGACGGTTTTCGTGACGGCGGTGGCGGTGGCGGTTCGTAAGGGTTTTACCTCGACCCATTTCGTAAAACGGTCCTGTATCACCACTAGCTGTGTGTGACCCGTGCTTGACCGGGGTAGTGGTCCGACGAGGTCTACGGAGACGTGCTCCCAAGGTTCGGTCACCAAGGTTGCGTGCATCTGTCCGGCGGTTGCTTGCTGCATCGGTTTGTTTCGCTGGCAGTTACCGCATGCTCGTACATACTGGGTTGCCTCTCTTAACATACCGGGCCAGTAGTAGTTTCGGGCTAGTCGGCTTAACGTTTTGGCGATGCCAAGATGTCCGGCGGTCGGGTCGTCGTGGTTCTCCGAGAGCACTCGCGCGCGTTGCTCTTTGGGGACACATCTTTTCCAATCTTCTTTCTCGCTGGTGTCGTTGAAGTCGAGTGTGTGGAGGATGTGTTTGTATAGCACACCGTCCTGGATACAAAATTCCGGGTTGCGGTCGGGTTCGTCCTGTACGGCCTTCTTCATCGTGAGGTACCACGAGCATGTGATCGGTTGATCGATTGCGTGGAGGAAGTTCCGTGACAGTGCGTCTGCTACAACGTTTTCCTCTCCCTTTCGGTAGCGGATCTCGAAGTCGTACTGTTGTAGTTCGAGGGCCCATCTAGCGAGTCGGCCTGAGGGGCTGTCTAGTTTTTGTAGCCACTTGAGGGACTGGTGGTCGGTGATGACGGTAAAACGGTATCCCTCTAGGTATGCCCTCAGTTTGCGGATTCCCCACACAACAGCGAGACACTCTTTTTCTGTGACGGAGTAGTTTCGCTCTGCTTGATTCAACGTACGGCTGGCGTAGGCGATGACCCTTTCTTCTCCATCCTCTTTTTGGGTCAGGACGGCGCCTAGGCCAATGGAACTAGCGTCGGTTTGCAGTGTAAACGGTTTGTTGAAGTCAGGGCAGGCGAGTATTGGTGTTGTGATGAGGCGCTCTTTTAATTCATGGAACGCTTCTTCCTGAGAGGCTTCCCATTGCCATTTTGTCCGTTTTTTCAGGAGTTCGTGCAGGGGTGCTGCGATCGTGGCGACATCTGGTATGAAACGTCTGTACCACGATGTGATTCCTAAGAATCGGCGGAGTGCCTTCCTGTTTGTCGGTGCGTTTATCTTCCGGATGGCCTCGATTTTGTCCGGGTCGGTACGGATGCCCTGTTCGTCGATTACGTGGCCTAGGTATTTTAGGTTCGTCACGCAAAAGTGGCACTTGTCGGCGTTCATTCGTAAGTTCGCGGCGCGGAGTCGGCGGAATACCTCGCGTAGGTGTTGCAAGTGTTCGTCGAACGTTTTGCTTACCACCACGATGTCGTCTAGGTAGGCAAACGCGTGTGGCTCCATGTCTGGTCCGATCACCTGGTCTAGAAGGCGTTGGAACGTGGCTGGCGCTGAGTGGAGGCCAAAAGGCATCACCTTGAACTGGAATAGTCCCCTCCCTGGGACTGTGAATGCGGTAATCGGTTTGCTCGCTGCGGTCAGTGGTATCTGCCAATACCCGTTCTTGAGGTCGATGGTGGTCAGGTACTTTGCTCCCCTGAGCTTGTCGAGGGTAGCGTTTACCTGGGGTAGCGGGTAGGCATCGCGCTCGGTCACCTCGTTGACTTTCCGGTAGTCAATACAGAACCGTATTTTGCCGTCTTTTTTTTTTGACAATTACTACGGGGGAGCTCCAGGGGCCGTATGCTCGTTCGATCAACCCCTCTTCTAGCATTTTCTTCACCTCCGCGTCAATGATGGCTTGCATCGCGGGGTTTCGCGGTCGGTACCGTTGTTTTATCGGTCGGTCGGTTTTTAATCGGATGTGGTGCTTAGTCAGTGGAGTTGCGCCACTGACTTTTTCGAACTTCGGAAGTTCCTCGTCCAGGAACTGTTGCAGGTTGTCTCGTTCTCGCGGCGCGATCGCGGCTAGACCACCAGGTTGGTCTAGGCCCCGGGGTGTGACATCGGTCAGTCTACACGTCGCGGGGTCGATTTCTCGTCCGGCGATCGTTACCCGGATGTCGAGTACGCGTAGGAGGTCGGTTCCGATCAGGATTTCGTAGCCTAATGACGGTAGGACGTAAAACGAGTGGCGAATGAGTTGGCCCTCTATCGCGATCAGTCCTTCGGCTTTTTCGTCCATGCTGGTCTCGGTCCCATCGGCTAGGGTGGCGAAAGATCGTTCGTCGTGTCTGGTCCATCCGGTCTGGTAGCATCGTTCTGCCATTTCGCGGTTGATGTATGACGCCGCTGCGCCAGTGTCTAGCAGCGCCATGGTGGAGTAGCCGGCTATCTCCACTTTTAATCGGAGGCGTTCGTCTGTTAGCGGCCGGATCGGTTCTAGTTTGCTGACCCGGCCGGTTCCTCGTTTCCCGGACGTAGGCAATTGCAGTCCCTGGAGAAGACTCCGTCTTTCCCACACCAGGAGCAAAACAATTTAGAGG
>JAEUYN010001725.1:0-38752 GCA_018257835.1 Euura lappo
CTTCTCGATGTAACTCAGTAGCTCAATTTTTCGCCGATCCGAGAGTTTTACGTACGGCATTAACCATTCTACGTTATTGATTGCGATCTTGAATTCTTCTTTATCGGTTACAACAAGTACAGCGTTCATATCAGTTTTCGCTCTTGTTAGGATCAACTCGTGTTTAGCATTGACGATAATCTTACGGTAATCCTCAGCAAAACCAAGAATCATATTCAACGGTATGCACACATCGAAGTAACCCTTGACATCAGTCAATTTTCGAGTCTCCCCGACATCAAGCCAACCCGCGTTCTCGAGCAACGAATTTTGACCAGGGGTGAGGGAGACGTATCCCTTCATGAGACTCGTTAGACCGACATTTTTGATTCTATCGATCTCGATTGCATTGATCTCATATCGAATTTCTTCGAACAGATGACAGATGGCGTTGTTGACCAAAACCGTGGTTGCTGGAGTTCCATCAGCCTTGGTTAGTCTCCCAGATACGTGGATCGAACTCTTGCTCGGCAAAAGACATAGGTCTTGATGTTGAACCGTAATGCGAATTTCATCGCTATTATTGAAAGTTGAGGATGCATAAGGCTTGTGTGCATGAATCTCGTAGTGCGCTATAGATTCATCGAAGGCAACAGGAGTCTGAATGTTCAATATTTCTTCCTCCATGGTATATAGCAGACGATACAGATGCACAAAAATCGATGTTTTACTTTCTTCCAAAAGGTTTGATTTTGAGACCTAGACTTGTCAGAAACAGCACGTTTTGATGTGTTAGCTCTTTGAGAACTGGTTGACGACTGACTTCCCCGTGGCATGTCGGTCTACTAATATAACTGTTGCTGAGTTTTCTGTTATAAACGATTCCCATTATTGAGTCTTGAGATGCAGTCTGATGGTTATAACTTCTCCTCGGAAATTAACCAGGTCTCCGTCTTGATCGACGATACGAAGTTGAAGGTGATCTATTGTCTTGACGGTGATCGGAAGGTAAATGACGTGCGAGGGTACTTCTATGATCTTATATCCTGGTGGAACGACCGGAAAGAACTCGTGAATGGTGTGAACCTTGAGCTCATTGACGTAGGCACCTGTTGTGATGTTACATTCGATTCGTAGCGCGTTGACTTTCAGAATAGTTACAGGGAGATCAGATTTATGAGTTTGATCAGGCGGTAGTATACGGGGTGTAAATCCGAGTAAATGACCAATAGAATCCTCCGGTTCGAAATTCACTGGACAATTACACTTGATCTCGCTGCGCAATGTGTTATTGTTCGGTTTGATTTCAATAATAATACCCTTATCCGTCAGCGTGCTCTGTAGATATTTTTCGATATCTTCTATTTCATAGCTACCGGTAGGAATAGTTACCACTTGATCACCTACGTAAATCTTATTGTGTCCGACGTCTACGTTGGGGATCGAGTTGAAGGTTAGCAATTCGACCAGTCCCAAAACATATTGTTTGTAAGGGGAAAGTTCAATAGGCGGAAAGTACTGAGCCTCCAGAACAGAGGAATTTCCCGAAATGGTCAACGTTAAAGAGTCATCCATGATGGCTAATGTTGAACTGATTTCGATCAATTATTTTTCAAGTTTATATAGGTTCAACTGTCCGCGAAGAAACTTGAGACATAAGTGTCCACACTCGAACGTATCATAGTCTTGATATCGTTCATGATTACAGTTTACGCTACCAACACCGAGATATTTGACGAGGTCCGACGGCGGTCGAAGGTTACCGAAACTGTCAAAGTAATCGACTTTATTATCCATTTTTCTATACGCAACCCAATGAGTTCCCGGACCATCTTTATCATCTAAATTTACGATTGCTGCTTCTCGCCTGCGCGGTCCGCCCTTCGGCAAGTCATTTCTCATGAAGACACCGCGGAAATATGGAATTTCAAGTTTTTTCGCATACTTCGATAGATCTGCATCGGTTAACGCTCGTCGAGGTAGCTTCATAATTAGTTTTTTGACTGTTTCTTCAGATGCAGACCGAAACCCTTCCTGTACGGTTTCAAATGAAGTCCTTTGCCAAGGGCTATGGCTTCCATTGTTTTATTATGACGCTGACTTTCGTCAAGTTGACGCTTGGCCGAGTTTGCATCATTCACTGCTTTCGCAACTCCAGAAGCTCCACCGGCTATGGCACCAGCAGCACTGAGCCCAGCAAAGATAGGTATGAGGAAAGGTAGAAAGCCACCGACTTTAGCTGGTACAGGTAGAATGCGCGGGGAGCGTACGTTCCGTTTACCACCTGCCTTCTTGACAGCACCGCGTGCACCTTCGAGCGCCGATTTAATGGCAACCCGTGCATCATTGCTAGGAATCATCGACCGTTTAGCTGCATCGATAACCTTTCTCAATACCGTCGTCTTCTTCTTCTTCCCCATTCCCATTCCGAATTTGGTTTTAGCTTTCATAGCGTTCGTTACAGCCCACGCGGCTGCCTTTTCACCGAGATTCGCGTCACCAGCTAACACCCGTTTCCAAGCTCGCTCAGCTAATACCTTATCCGCCGTATGCCTAGCTTCAAGATTGTCTTGATTCTTTGAGTATGCTATATCGTGTTCCTTGCATGCAGCGTCCAGGGGATTGATTCCTGGATCACCTCGAGCGAGTCTTTTCGTTAATTTTGTACCAGGTCCACAATATTGGTAGCCAGGTATATGCAATTCTACCGGGAGGCTATTGATGATCCTGTTCACCAAACCTTTGCCTCGCTTCTTAGAGTTTCGCTTGGGATTACCTTTTTTTGCTCTGTGTACGATCATGTCCATACTTCGACTGACGCGAAAACTATATAAAGGCGTTATTTATAGCTTATGGGATCAGTCACGTTCGAGATGAACTTCAAGGTACAACCTATCAAACTACCAATCATGAATTTCGATTGTTTTTCATCGCAGACCAAAAAACAGGAGAAGCGACATGGTGCATTACTACCGAACAGCGTACGCGCGGTATTTTGTGGTCCATCGAACTGCGGCAAAACGAATGCACTACTCACACTCATAACGCATCCCAATGGACTCAGATTTGAAAACGTTTATGTCTATTCGAAATCCCTGAATCAACCTAAATACGAGTTGCTGGAACAATTACTCAGAGTTGTAGACGGCGTCGAGTATTTTCCCTTTAATGAACACGAGCAGGTTGTTGCACCAAGCGAAGCACGACCTAACTCTATTTTCGTGTTCGATGACGTAGCATGTGAGAAGCAGGACAACATCAGAGCGTACTTCTGTATGGGAAGGCACCACAGTGTCGATAGTTTCTATCTCTGTCAGACGTACGCCCGTATTCCTAAGCACCTTGTGCGTGACAACACCAACTTGATAGTTCTATTCAAACAAGACGATATGAACCTGAGGCATATGTACGATGATCACGTAAACACCGATATGACGTACGTGCAGTTCAAAGACCTGTGTTCCGCCTGCTGGGATAGCGATAAGTACGGGTTCGTTGTAATTGACAAGGACAGCGAGCTCAATGAGGGTAGATATAGAAAAGGGTTCGACTGTTTTGTGAGTATTAAAAAGTAGTGTCTTTACGGAAATTGCGGCAGTAACGCTGTAGACTTGGATACGTCAACATGCATAAAATTCAGAAGCAAAAAGAAATCCTGCGTCAAATCGCTCAAGCTAGCGCAGCGATTCGACGGAAACATCGTATGATAAAATCAGGAAAGGAAGCTGTAGAACAGTCGATGAACGATGTCTTCAAACCGGTGGTAGCCCCACTGCACAAATTAATAGATATCTCAGAGGACACAAAACCCGTCAAGGAAGAAATGAAACAGATTAAAAACGAAATGAGTCAAATTAAAGAGGAATTGATGAAACCGAAAGAAGAGGGTGATGAATTATCAAGATCTCAAGAAGTTGATGCATCGTTTTTAACAGCAAAAGATGATGAAGAAGACGAAGAAGAAATCGGAGATCAGTCGATGAGTGAGACACGTTCCGAGGAATCCAAGTATATCGAGATGATGAAAGATAAATTGAGAAAAAGTGAACTGGATGGCGTGTGTGGTGTACGCAAACTTGCACAGAACAATCTCATGGTTGGTGATTCACCGATAAGCTTTGAACCGCACCACGTTCGCATAGACGATACCCTCTACCCAAAGACCAAGGGGCTGTTGGAACTGTTGTTCAAGAGGGTACCCGATGATAGTCTCGTAACATCAGCGGATCGGAAAAGCTACCGAGAGATTGTTCTTAAAACGAATGCGCACAGAAACTACTACGAGTCTGACAAACCCATCCGGAGTCAAAAAAGTAACAAATTGAAAAATATAATGGGCGACCTACTCAAGAGTAGCCCTGCAGTGAAAAAACGTAAGGGGAAAGGTCTACTGCCACAGACTATGGTTACACAGCCAGGAGTTAGACAGGAATACGTTTTTTGGGATGATCCGAATGAGTTGGTGGAACGTCTTCGATTACTCTTGGCGTCTCAGTCAGCAGGAAACTCAAGTCATTCGAACGAAATAATGTCGGTTATCGAAGAATTACGCGAAGCAGGAATCATTTATTAATCAATAATCTCCGGTTGTGTGATCATTTCCACGATGAGCGTTGACGTGTTTGGACGACAATTGGAGAAGAGCGGGACTGTTAGTAACCGCGGTCTTCCCGGAGTAGGATTCAAAATCACCGTGGAAGGACACTATGATATGGATAACAAGCGACTGGTGAATTTATCCGATCCTGTAGATCAAAACGATGCAGCTACTGTGAAAGTCATGCAAAATGCTATACAGCAAGAAGTGCGTCTCGTGTATCAAGTAACAGCGGCCTTGCGTAGCGACGTGGACGATACAACTATAATGATTCAGTCTCTCGAGGCTCGGTTCCGAGAAGATTCGAAGAATTATCTTATCAACATGGAGACGGTACAAGACCTCGCGACACGCAACGCACAGCTCATTTCACACATAGACGAGAGACTGAGAACATTAGAGAGAGCTGGAGAGCAGTTGAGTGAACGATTGAGTGTACTTGAAAATGAACGATAAAAAGCTAGAACTGGTAGCGGAGTTGCATACATCGGCGAGAAGAAATTACCAACGCCGACGTGTAGAAGTTCGTGGTATCGACGAGACCTGGCAAGCTGATCTTGTTGATATGATTGCTTACGCTGGGCAAAATAAAGGCTACAAGTACTTGCTCACGGTCATTGATATCTTTTCAAAGTATGCGTGGGCTGTACCGATTAAGAGTAAGACTGGTGATGATGTTACCAATGCCATGGAGTCTATATTCCTCCAGGGACGTATACCTAAATAATTACACGTGGATCAAGGAAAGGAATTTTACAATACGAAATTCGAATCTCTCATGAAGCGTCGCGGTATCGTGTTGTACTCTACGTACAGTAATTTAAAGGCATCGATCTGTGAACGCTTCAATCGTACACTGAAAAGTAAAATGTGGATGCAGTTCAGTCTCCGAGGTAGCTATAAGTGGACCGATATTTTGAATGAGTTGGTATCCGCTTACAATAACACCAAACATCAAACTATACGCATGAAGCCTAAGGATGTGTCAGCCGCGAACGAACAGCTGTTGCTACGCAATGTGTACCAGAAAGTTCGCGCTAGATCTACGAAGCCGCCGAAATTCAAAGTTGGAGATAAAGTTCGAGTCAGCAAATTCAAAAACGTTTTTGAAAAAGGATATACACCCAATTGGACAACCGAAATATTCACTATCATACAGGTTGTGAACACGCATCCTGTGACGTATAAGCTGAAAGATTATCGAGATGAACCCATCGCTGGCGGTTTTTACGAAAAAGAGCTCCTCGCAGTCAAGAATCCTGACATCTACCTTGTGGAAAAAGTGCTGAAGAGGCAAGGAAACAGACAATATGTCAAGTGGTTAGGTTTCGATGATACACATAACAGTTGGATAGATAAAAATGATCTGTAAGGTATTTGAATGAATAAATGAAAAATTCGTTTTATTAATGCAGTTTTTATTTCGTTACACACCCGACGTACATCCATCCTTTAGAGTGGTAAAGAAAAATTACAGAAATTTAACACAAATTTTACAAAGTTTTACAAAATTACAAAATGATACAAAAAATTCCCTAAATTTTACAAAAATGTACTAAATTTCACAAAAATGTACTAAATTTTACAAAAAAATGTACTAAATTTTACAAAAATGTACTAAATTTTGCAAAAAATTTACTAATTTTTACAAGAAATGTACTAAATTTTACAAAAAAATCAAAAAAAATTTCGATTCATAAAAACTATTTTCGTAAAATACTTTCTGGTTACTCTTATAGCGTTGAGTGTGAGGTAATATGATCCCTCTGGATAACACTCGGTACAGCTGAACGTGTCTCAATACACAATCAACCTTCGTTAATTTTATAGTGACCCCACGGTAACGTGTCTGTACTCTGAGGTAACAAATACCTCTTATCATCGTGAGGATTGAGAGCTAATTTGACTTGTCTGACAGTTTGAACTACGTGACATTTGGTACGGAAAGTACATTGACTTCTCTTTTGTGTATTCCTGTTCTGCAAACAGTCAAGATAATCATCGAAACAAATAGTATTTTGCACAACATTCATCTTCACACCTTTAGATTTTTTAATCCAATCATCATTCTGAACACGAACGCTGTACACTTTACTACGTAAGCCAGCGAACTCTGTCATGATCCTTCCATTGCATTCATCTTTCATTAAGCCGACGATTTTTTTATTACAGAGCGGCATACCGAAAACATTTTCTGGAGGGTAGTCGGAGCTATCGAATTTGTGAATATCACGTTTCATCACTTGATAAATATCTTCACATTTGACTTCATAAATGAGACTGTCTGTGTCGGTATATAGAAGTTTACAATCATTTTTGAAGACACGTTTCATATAATCATAATGAAAGTCGTAAACGCAAATTTTCGAGAGGTCTAAGACGGAGAATCCGACATAAATTGGTTTATTTAGCACGACCTCTAGTTTGTTCAATTCTACAGCCACCAGGTTTTCACTGAAAACTGAACGGCTATGGAAGTTAGGCTTTGCGATCAGAGCTTCCGCACCGTACCTTCCAGTCCATTTTGTGACAAGTTTGACATCAACTCGTTTACGTACGTTTTCCATGGTCTTGCCGAAAACAGCATTGTTCATTAGTTTGAACAGATCTTTTTCAAACTCATTCTTAGCCTGTTTACGCATATTACTATTAAGATCGATATATTCTTTCATCCAAGGTGATTGGTTGAATTTCAAAACTCTGTGAATCTTTTTAAGCTGGAGACCGTATCTCAATGCCTGTTTTAAGCTGCGGTAATGTATATATCGATTTTTTGGATATAACGTTGTTAATAACTTTTCTTGTTTGGAACCGGGAGGCTTCATATGTTCTGGACATAGGGGTAGATCGCTATGGATGTCGTGAATGCCTACCGGATACTCCAAGTCTACTTCCAGTATATACCCAACCAGTGAGTCATCGGGTACATCAAAATTGAATCCATCCACGTTACGCACCCATTCGAAACCACCATGAGGAAGATACTGAGTCATTGCCCATCCGTACAAATTGTTGACGTCATAATACATGAGATACTTCGATTCTTCGTCCGGGTTATAATCTTTAACATACCTATTATTAGCTTTCGCATATCGATTAGAGCATTGACTCACACCACCTCTGATGCCACGCTCGATAAACATCACCATATCTATATCGGTTAAGAGTTCTAGTTCAATTTTCGTGTATTTTAGCAGGGCATCCCACGAAAGACCTGGAGTCGTGTAATAGTGTGCAGGATCCAAACCATACGCTTTGAGACAACCATCCCGAAAATTCTCGAATACATCAGCCAAAAGCAGTACATCTGTTTTCAAATAGAGGTCAGAATATTCACCCAAGGTTCCGATATCGAATTCATTCCACACTCTTTGAGCATGATTATAATCTTCGTCAGAAATACCTCTATCGTTCAAGATGCTATAAAATTTGTCTTTAGTTGGTAAATGAGGTTCATCGAGCTTCCCCCACGAATCGAGAAATTCGTAGGGAAAAACGCCTTTTCGCGTTAGGAGTTTGAATTTATCTTCACTAAGGTGTGGAACTTTATTTCTCACTATTTTGAGCTCTTGAAGGTGTGACGCTAGTTTCTCTAACGAAGAATTCATAAACCGAAATGAGTCAATGAATCTGAATGCGATATCGCTACCCTTGACGTGCTTCGTGAATGATATGTACCGCTCCTTGTTCAGCGGTAAAAGGCTAATGCGGCCATCGAAATAGGTACAAACGTCTTTAATGAGGAAGTGACTATCGTATCCACTAAGGTTGTGAAAGATAACTGGAACAGTTCGTGAATCTTGGTAGTTGAGGTTGCAGCCTTCATGAGCAGGTCCTCGATAATTTCCAGTGAGATGACAGTGGTCTCTGACTTTTTTTCCTGCTAGAATAGGCTTTTTGCAGACGTGACATACCAATGAATTTCTAAATGTTTCTTCTTGTTCCGGTGTTAGTTCATTCATTGGTATTGGACACCAAAATACCGTTTCTATATCCTCGGCTAGCTGCAGTAGTTCTCGCACGAACCATTCGGCTGGTTTCAAGCCTCGATAGCTACGATAGTAGGATAGCGTATCATCGTAGGTACATTTCAGATAGTAACCTACGCTGAAAGGTTCGTGTTCCTGGAACGCTGCAGTATTAGACTGACTATCCTGAACGGGTAGCAAGAGACATTCAAAATCAGCATATACCACAAAGGGGACTCTTTCCTTGTTGTTAAAATTCCTAAATGCTAATGTATTGTTTTCCGGTGAAGGTAGCACAACCTTACACTTATTCACTTGCACACAATCCAGTTCATGGGTATTCAGTTTTACTACACTTCCAAAGTAGTGAAGACAGCGATCGCAAATATATTTTTTTATTTTCTTTTTTGAAAGTTGTTTGCTAACTAAACGAGACAGGTCTTTTATCCAGACGTAATGGAATCTGATTGACGTCTCCTCTTCACTACCACTATCTTCATGGTCTATTTCCGCTCCATCGACGTAGTAATTTTGCAACATAAGTAAATTCACATGCTTATTCTTCTTTAGAGACGTGACGTAGATGGGAGCAGTTCTGAACTTGCCATTACGTTTTTCCAAAATGTATACATTGATAGATATATCATTTTGTTTCTCAAATTTTCGAATTTGTTTCGGTATAACTGGAAACTCAATACCATCGAAATTCAATTCGTCGTCGTATGGTTTGTATTTTGAAACCCGTTCTGGGCGATCTCGCCAATCAACTGGATGTAAGGCAGACAACAGCGCCCATTTAAAACACTGATCATCGTCATTATGTACATTGATACATGCTTGCTTTTTCTTGATGGGTGCAGGTATTTCAATGTACGAGCTTCCGCGCATAGGATTATATTTGTTAATGTTTATCGTTAAGTTTACGATTGAGTGTAATGACCAGCCGGAATCCTTGTCCTGAAATTCTTCCATATCCTTGAGGATTGGATTTCGCATATTCTCTATAAACCATTCTTTCAAATCAGTCGTTTGGAGGATCGGAGCATTTTTCGTGTTGAAATACTTGACCTCTATGACTTTTTCATCATTTTTCATGATGCCGTATTCAGCTGCAAACACACTGTTGACTTTTAACGCGTTCTCTTTCTTGAGTACGTTTTTAATTCGAGTTTTGAAGAGATTTGACGCATCTGTCATAAACGCGATCGTGTCCACGTGTTTTAAGTTCACTATCACTCCCGATCGTATACGCTTCTCGAAAGCTGACTCCAAATCGCACCATCTGACACGATCGCTCCGATTATTACGCTTTTGGAATCCGCTACCCGTCACCAGTAGACCTTTGAGGAGAAGATTCGCACCCTTCAATTGACCAATTGTAGCAAGATACTTCTGCTTCTCCGATACAGTTGTACCCTCCTTTCGCAACAGCTGTCCCAGAATTCGGATGCTCTTTGTACCACATTTCATCCACTTGTCTACTTTTTTAGCACTGACCTTACCATTAGCTAAAAGAGTATAAGCTTGTTTCATAAGATAAACTGTTTTCTCACATTGTTCTACAGACATAGTGCCTATTTCACATCCGAAATTACGTCGCGATGCAGTAGTTTTTATACAGTCTCCCCAAGCGCAAGATCAAGACTGATGAACGAATGATAAATAAATATCTTATGTAGAGTCTAATTAGCCGACAATTCGTTTATTCATAACGATGACCGTACTCTCTTGTAGAAGGCGAACTGAGTAAAAATGTATCCACAACAAACAATATATACGCATTTCACTCAACGGTTCATTAGAAATCGAAGAGCGTTGGCAAGCTCATATTACTCACTGTAGTTTCATCATCCTACCATACACGGTTGTTACAGTTTCACGTTGCAACAGAGGATTGATGCATGAATCTCTGTCACTCTTAATTCCAAATAGTCTAACTGTAAATTAATGTGGAGCACTGACTGGCTTGGTGATCTCTGCGTACGTTCAATAATATACCTACTCTACTCATTAACGCTTATTAACAGACTGCGAAAGAGGTCAATCAGATCGTAGACAGGGTGATATCAGATCGGAGACGGGGTAAATCATCGATCAGATCGGAGAAAGGGTGAATCATCGATCAAATCGGAGATAGGAGAAATCATCGATCAGATCGGAGACAGGGTAAATCGTAACGAGGACATCCGACGGGCGCTCGATGACTCGACAATCGACAGATATTCCCGCTCCCCGACCGGAGGGTATCCCGTTGTCAACCTACGATGACGTCATCCAACACGATTCGACACGTTTTGAGCGCGCAGGGCATTTTTAGGTCACTGGTCCAGAATCCCGTTATTCGTCGATGTGTTCCAGAAGATGACTCATCGTCCTTCATTTTGAATTCCCCCACCCTGACACATACGCAGTTAACCTCAATTTTGAATCTCCCACCCTCGCGCATGCGCAGTGGGTCGATTTCGGGACTTGGAAATTTTCGGGTGTCGTCGTAGCCCCCTTGCCTATCTACTAAGTGCTTCCATGCAAATTACTTCAACTCACTTTCAAACACATTGCTCATCGTGTGTTAGGTCTTAACACATCGTACCAGCGTGTTAAATTATCAACACGGAAAACGTGCGTTGAAATAATACATGACACGCATTGAAAAAACACACAATACGTTTGAAGCGTGTTTTTTCAACACATCAAATTTGGATTACACACGTATACGAGTTGAAAGAACACGCTCCATAACACACCAAGATTTGCAGTGTACCTATTCTTTCTGGCGCTTGGATGGTATGGGGGTGGTTGTCGCGTAAGGGTTGATATTCAGGCCACGAGATTTTCATGACTCGAAAGCAACAAAATAGCAACAAATTATGGTATATATCAAATATTTTTCCAATACTTCGTTCATTAATTATCAGTAGTGGTTCTGCCAGCTTGCCGCTAAGCTGGCAAAACCACCGATTGCAGCGAAACGGGTGGAGCAACAAAATCGGGAATAGAGCAACAAATTAGCAACAAAAGAGCACTAAATCCCTGACATAGTCCGAATTTGTCTCCCTGAAGTGGTCGTTCCAGCTTGTAAAAATAACCAAATAATCTGTGGTCAATTCTGGGATTTTTGTAGATTTTTCATAACGTTGCAGCATGGGGTTTCGATCATTCCGGCGCATCATTGGACGGGTGGCAAAATGAACGGAATGAAAAATGGGATTTTTGAGATATCTTTTAAATTAAAGACAAAACAAACACTCGAATTGAGTAACTCTCCTCAGTCGGAGACAAATTAATTAATTGATTGATTCGCTAAGTGCGTCAAAATTCAAACTAGTTCGTTAAAATTCAAACCAAAAATAGAACGATTTTAGACGGGGTGTAATAATTATAAAAAATTAACGGTTGGCGGGAAAAATCTGAGAAAATTCAGGAGTGCATTATTGAGATCAAAGAATCATATAGGAAAGCGTGAAGCGAATAAAAAATTGTGAGGTAAAATTATTGGTCTAGTTGACATGGAATGCCCCATATGTATATAGTAACATACAAAACAAGTGAGTCGTTATCTTCGGATTTTGGAGTCGCGATCTTTTATTCAATTCATTTCATGGATAGTCTCTCTCCTAGTCAGTGTCTTGCCCTGGCAGTTTCGACAGTCAATAAAAAAGATTAAAGTGATTCGCTCTATCGTAGGCATTGTAAGGAGACTAATAATATTCCAGTAAATATGGAATTGACCGTAGTCATTATAATTTTTGCCTTGCCATGAATGTTGGGAATTGAGAAGCAATATCTTAGAACTTCCCGTTACGTATTTTGATGAAATATTAGCTTCTTAGATTTCACACCCAAAAAATCGTCTCAGTTTCTTTAAGACTGTGAGTAATGCTATTCTTATTACTCATGCGTGCGTGTATTATTAGGTACTAATAATATATACCGTAGCCTAATGTGTCAAGCCATATTCAATTTATACGTTATAATAACGATTTTGGAACATTGATCGTAGGTTACGTCATAGAAAGTGTGAACCATCCACGAATAACATCGTCTTACAAATTCAATTTTTAGCTTACATTGTCTTTGTTTATGCCGAGAGAATCAGCGAAAGTATTCATGCATCAAGGAAATAATTACCTGAATAATTGCAATAAAAAGTTTACAGATGTTCCATACATGTAGACTTACAACAAAAAATCAAAGTATAGACTCACAGTATAGCGAAGTATCGGAAATATCGACAAATTTCGAGTCCAATTGTTAATTAAATGAAAAAAAAAAAAAATCTGAATTGTTATTAGATTTTTAGAAAATTAAAGCGATGGTAAACTATTAGCAACTATCACGGACTTACTGGAATCAGTTCGGAGCTCGGGTTCGTCCCTCGGTTCGTCCGCAGAACTTGATTCGTTCGGATGACCGTCCCCTGTATCACCTGGCACTGAAGAAAGAAAAATTGTGCACACATAATTAGTAATCTGTTATGCAATTATTTTTCATATACAAAGAAGCAGGCTAAAAATATTATTGCATCAAACTCACTTGTCACGGTGGCGTTGTTACAATGATGTTTCATTCGCAACGGTCGAAGCTCGAATGCCGCCGAGCGTAGAGGTACGTCTGCGCATCGATGCTTGCGCATGCGTAGCGTATTCTTGCCGCCCGAATCACAATCAGCCGTAGCAAGAAGAACGTGGACTACAAAGCAGTTCACTCGATCTTCGTTGATATTTGTACTTCCATATTCACGATTTCACCTATGACAATGGAAAGCGTTCAGAAAATTGGTGAGACGAGTTTCATAACTTTGTTATAGAAACACAAATTGGTAAAAACTTAGCTGCATTGTAAATAGGTATACGTCGAATCGAACGGCAGTATCACGGTACGCGCACTTCTAGCTGTAGAGTTGAATTTCGTATACACGTTTCGCACTAAAATGTTTTTTTTTCCTCTGTGGATATATTACTTGATTCGTCCCTCAGCGCTGTTTTCGGATATAACAGCTGTTCACATAAAAGAAAGCTTTTTCGACTAGTTCGAACTAAAAATAGGCACGCGATCAAAAAAAATTGATACGTCGATTAATTGACCATGAACAAAAATTGATCATAACTTGGTTCAATCAGCCAAATAGGCCTGTTGGATAACATACAGGCATAAAAAGTAGTGGCGTATACATAGTTGCAACAACAAACGTTCTCGTGTTGCGCTTAACTCTCGTTAGACAGCGCTGACAGTCGTATACGTGCAAACATTTCACACATACTCATATCGTGCACGTATGTTATCCAACTGCCCTATACAATCAATTATTTTGATTTTGCCTCTAAGTGTTGATCTGATACGACGTTTTTCTGCATCTGCGAAAATGAACTTTAGCATTAACGGGGTGTGATAGGTGGAATGTCGGTAAAGAAGGGTGCATTTTTACCGAGAATTTTTTTATTGCTCGGTACTCCGCGAGGAAGGTCCAGAACGGGTTTTCGTTCAGGCGTTCGATACATTATGCTGTTACGTACTGACGCAGATGGAAAAACGCTTTGAAATCGGAAAAAAGTTGTTTCCGGTAGAATATCATCGACGAAATTGTGTAAAAAAATGGCGGCTCGAGACTCGACGCTCACCTGTTTGTTGAATTGTTGAAGTATCCTCGGTTTCGAGCAGTGAAACGTTATGTTGATGCAAAACTGTGGAACTGCACAAAGCGAACGATATCATTGTTTTCCGGTATTACGCGTCAATTTGAGCCTCATTCTTGAACCTGCTTTTTGGCGACGGGCGACCGAGACACAACATTTCTTGACTATCTTTGCTGACGATTCGTCAGCGTAGTAGGATCTATTCCTCGCCAGATGACGCGCACTTCGCGGTCCTACGATTCACGAACCGCCGTTCCTTGTTCAGTGCTATGATAGCTGAACGTGAATTCAAACGGAAATAATTCGGAATAATAATAGTTATAACAATGAATTATTATTATTATCATTATATTTGTAATAATTACTTCCAAAATAATAATAATTATTATTATTATCATCATAATAATCATAGTGAATAACGAAATAATTCATTATGATAATTATAAATAATTATTATTATCATTGCAAAAAATTTACTCGAAAGTGGTGAAATTTGTGAATGGCAATGAAAATATATGCGCCATTTTTTTTCATCTTGAAAATGTTGTGAAAATCGGAATTTTTCAATAATAATAACATTTATTGCGCATTTTTTTTTCTACCAACACCGAAATCCTGTGAAACGCACATAATAATCGAAATTCCTGATCTCTTGAGAAATTTTCAAGTTTCACCATAAAAAAATTAGGCAAGGCAGAGGCGTAGAGTCGTATACGCCATTTGTTATTTTTTTTTTCATCTTGAAAATGTTGTGAACATCGGAATTTTTCAATAATAATTATGATAATAATAATAATAATAATAATAATAACAGTTATTGCGCCATTTTGTTTTCTACCAACCCTGAAATCCTGTGAAACGCACAGAATAATCGAAATTCCGGATTTCTTGAGAAATTTTCAAGTTTCACCATAAAAAAATTAGGCAAGGCAGAGGCGTAGAGTCGTATACGCCAATTGTTATTTTTTTTTCATCTTGAAATGTTGTGAAAATCGAAATTACAATTTTTTCCAAAATAATATTTTGTATTTGTTTTTATTCCAGGCTTGCCCTTTGGCATCAGCCCTCTCTTTTACAGTCTCCTTCTTTACATTTCTTTCCTTATTGTCTATTAATATTTCATCCTCTGTCTTCTTTGTTTGCTCTCTATTTATCTTTTCTTCGAATCCCATTGCCCTGCTTCCCGTTGTCACACTTATCTTGTCCCTTTTCAGCTCCTCCCTTACTATGTATCCCGGCGTCGTTCTCTCTAGTCCCAGGATCCATCGCAGGTATTTCTCCTGTATCCTTTCCGCTTCCGCCCTCTCTTTCCATCCCCATATCTCTACTCCGTATAGCAGGATGCTCTTTATGACTGCGTCAAACAGTTTCAGCCTCCACCTAATGTCTCCTGCGAAATTTCTCTCCCCAATGCTCCAAATTTTTCCCATTGCCAGATTAGCCTTTCTTGCCCTTTCTCTTACGTGTTCGTCCTGTCCTCCGTTGCTCCTGAACTTGTAGCCTAGGTAGTCCATTGTCTTTGTTTCTTCCAGTTCTCTTCCTCCCCATTTCCAGTCGACTTTCCTCCTTCTTCCTCCCCCCTTGCTGCATACCATCACTTTTGTTTTTTCAGTATTCACTGTCAGTCTTTTTCTCTCAAAGTACCTTTCTCCTCTTCTTATCATCTCCTCCATTTCCTCCTGGGTTTCTGCCATGAGCACTATGTCATCCGCGTACCCCAGTGTCCATATCTTGTCATTTCCTATCACCACTCCTCCGTCTTGCCCCCTCTTCATCACCTCTTCCAGATCTGCGATGTATATGTTAAACAGTGTAGGGCTCAGTGGGCACCCCTGTCTCACTCCCCTCTCCACCCAGAACCCTTCCGACGTCCTGTCCCCTATCCTTACTTTGCATCTTGTCTCTATGTATATTTCTTTAACTTTCTCTATTATTTCCTCGCTTATCCCCCTCCCCTCCATGGATTTCCACAATACCTCTCTGTCCAGCTTATCGAACGCCGCTTTCAGGTCAATGAACACCAGATATACCTTCCCTTTTGGCTTCGCAATTCTTCTCTGTATCACCTGGTTCAGAATGTATATGTTGTCTATCGTCCCTCTTCCCCTCCTGAATCCCGCTTGTGTCTCTCCAAATCCGCCCCTCTCCTCCATTTCCTGAATTATCCTCTTGTTGATTATTGCTGTGTACACTTTATACGCCGTGCTGGTTAGTGTCACTCCTCTATAGTTTTTTGCTTCATCCCTGTTTCCTCTCTTATGTATCGGTACTATCACTCCGTCTCTCCACTCGTTTGGGTATCCCCCCCCTTCCCATATCCGTTTTATCACCTCCCATAGTTTGTTTTCCACCGTCTCCCCCCCATGAATCCATGCCTCGTTTCTTATCCCGTCCCCTCCGGGTGACTTCTTCTCCTTTAGCTTCTTTATCTGCTCTCTCACTTCCGTTCTTTCTACCCTGCTTCTCCTCACCCCTTCTCCTCTCTCTGTCTCTTCTCCCCCTGCCGTTCTTTCCCTGCTTCCCCCCAGGCTCTCTAAGAAGAATTCTAGCCATTCTTTCTCTGTTATCTTTTCGCTCACTCCTGCTCTCTTTTTCCTTTGTCTATTCACGTACTCCCATGCCTCTGTTTCCGTCCTTATTGCCTCCAGTTTTCGTTCCTCTTCTCTCTTCCACTCTTTCCTCTTCTTTTCGCAATTCTCGTTGTATTCTCTTCTCCTTCTCCTTGCTTCTTCGTACCCCTCTTCTGTGTCTCTCCTCCTCGCTCTCCTCCATGTTTTCCTCAGTTCTCTCTTCTCTCTCTTGCACTCTCTGTCCCACCATGCATTTTTCCCTATTTTCCATTCCGTTTTTCTTGTGCTTACTACTGTTGCTTCTTTTATCGCTCTGCTCAATTCCTCCCAGCTCCCTTCCGCCCCCCATTCTGTTTCCTCCATTTTCTTCTTATACTCCTCAATCTCTTTCTCCCCTCACCTCTGTACCTCTCTTGTTTCCTTTTTGCTGTCTTTTCCCTTTCCTCCCCCCCCTATTCTCACCGTTAGCGGCTGATGGTCCGATTCTGTCCTCACTTCCACTTTGAACTCCTCAATTTCCTCCCACGCTGCCTCATTTACCACCACATAGTCTATAACCGTTTTGTGTGTTCCTTTAACATATGTGTATGCCCCCTCTTCATCCCCCTCCGTGTTGCCGTTCAGTATCGTCCATCCATTTTCCGCCGTCACCTCCAGTAACGCCTCCCCTTCCGCGTTTTTCCCCTTACCTCTTGACCCCCTTCCCCCTTCTTTCCCCCCTTCCCCTTCTCCGCCCCTTCCCCCTTCGTCGCCTATCCTCGCGTTGTAGTCCCCTCCGATGATCACGTTTTTCCTTCTCCCCTCTTCCTCCACCTTATTGACTAGTTCTTCTAGTTTCTCTTTTTTTCCCCCCCTGTTGTATATCGTTACTATTGTCCACTTTCCTCCTCCCACTTTTATATTTCTTTTCTGTATTCCCTCTGTTTCCACTTCTTCCTGCTCCTCGTCCTTTATCTCATCCCTCACCCCTGTGATTAATCCCCCCATTGCCCTCCCTCTTGTCGCCTCTCTTGTCGCCGCTTGGTGTCTCCATGTCCAGCCTTTTGGCAATCTCCCTTCCCAGTATTCCCATTCTCTCTCCTCTATCCATGTTTCGGTCAGTCCTACTACGTCGAATTCTTCCACAAACTCCCAGAAGTCTTCATCCTTATTTCTGCATCCCGCTACGTTCCAGAATAATATTCGTGCCCCCCCTCTGCTTCCCCCCCCTGTCTTGTCACCTGTTCCGCTCCGTTACCCACTGGTCCTATCGTTTCTGACCTGTCACACCAGTCGTATCTCCTATCGTCTACCCACATTCTCTGGTATCCTGTTGATGTTTTGTGTCCCCGTCTACTCAGTTCCTTCGCTCTCCCTCTTATCATTTTCTGTACCCTTCTCTCCTTCTGCGTCAAGTCGTCGTCTATATATATATCTTTCTCTGTCCCAGATTCTTCTTCCCTTTCATCACCCTTCTTTTCTCCTCCCACGTCTTTATTTTTATCACCACCAACCCTCCTCGCTCCCCTGCTATCACTTGCGTCTCCTCTACTGCGATCGTTTCTCCCGCCGCTGTGTTTAGTGCGCTTAGTGCCGCTTCAACCTTATTTGTCGCCTCGTCTATTTCCTGTCCTCTCACCACTACATTTCTCTTCCTTTTTTGTCTCTCTGTTTTTCGAGTTCTCCGTCTAGTCTGCCTAATCTCCCTTCTATCATTCTCACTCTTCTTTCGACTTGGCTTCCTCCGTTCTCCTTTATTTTCTCTTCCACTTCCGCTTCCCATTTTCTTCTTTTCTCCTCCTCCTCCCTCTCTTTGTCTCCCTGTTTCCTGCTTTTTGTTTCCAGCTTCTCTTCTATGTTTCTCTCCCATTCTCTCCTTTTTCTATTTTCCCTTTCCGTCCATTCTTCTTTCTCTCTTTCCAACTTCCTTATCCTTTCTTCCAGTTCCGTCTTTTCTCTCCTCCACGTCTCATTCGATGCTTCTAGCTTTCTAGCTAGACCCGCTACTTCCTTCTTTGTTTCCTTTCCGTCCTCCTCAACCACCTTCATCCCTCTCTCCTGAATTTCAAATTTGCTTGTCAGGAAGCTCATTATTCCCCTCAGCGCCTTTCCCAGGCTCTCGATCGTTTCCTCTTCCCCTTCTTTTTCTCTTTCCTGTTCCGTTTCCTTCCTTGCTTCCTCCTCCTTTCCTTTGGGTGACTTATTTTTGTTGCGTCTCTTGCCTCCCATTTTCCCTATTTGCTCCCACCCCCCGGCCTCGTCTTCCTCTTCGTCGTTTGATCTCAGCCTCTTCTTGTCTACCGACCCCCCCTCCGTTTCCTCGTTCTCCTTTTCCTTTTCTTCCGCTTCCGTGTTTCCTTTATTTCCGCTCCTTTTCCCTTTATCGTCCACCAGGAATCTCTCTATCGCCGGTGACAGTTTTGCTCCCTCTCTTTCCAACACCTGAGCCGTGGTCGGCCGGCCCGGCGCGCCTTTACTTTCTGCTAGACGCAGGTCCTTCTCCCCCGTGCCGCCTGCCTGGTTTAAACTGTTGCCGCGTCCATTTCCCCCTCCTTTCCCCTTTTCCCTTCCCGAGTCGTCGTCCCTCATCACCGGCATCGCTCTCGAAACCCACTGAAATCTGACTAGCGTGGTTTCTATCTCCGCCGTCTTTGCGCCTGCGCTAGCTACCACGCTGCCTAACCTCACTTTTCCTCACTCCCTTTTCCACTCCGTATTCCTTTCCCTGTTCACTCCCCCCTTTTTTTCTGTCCCTGTCCTTTTCCACTCACACTCCACCACTAGCTTGTCACTTTTTAGCTTCCGCCTCCTCCCCTTTCCCTGTCACCTCCCGTGTTTGTCCGTAGCTTTAGTGCTAGTCAACTGTCACTCACGCGTCACGGAACCGGAATCACCTTTTTCCAAAATAATAATAATAATAATTAAAATAATTGAAACAATTATTATTATGATAAATAATTATTAATATGATAAATAATTATTAGGCACGATCGTTAAAAACGGAGTGCCTTATACATTCGCCATCGCTAAAAACGTCGGATCGAGAAAAAATTCTGAAATCATGTAGGGAGCACGTTTTGGCACCTGGGTAGTCGTTTTCGAGCATTTTCAAGAGTGGTGTATGTGACCCCCCCATTTCTTGTAAACACGGTTTAAGGGGATGCTCTACTCGATTTTTACCATGAAAATTATTTTCTCGAATATCTTCTAAACGGAGCTTCCAAACGGACTGTCCTTTGGGAATCCGATGATTCACGAGGGCCAGATTCGATTAAACTGATGAAAGTCATCGAAATTGAAAAAAAATTATTTGTTATACATCGTAAGAGGTGGGGGCGTCACCTATTTCCATTGATAGCTAAGTCTACGCGCCTCAATCGCAAAAAACAGCTTCTTCCGACCCTGCCACGTGCAATGCCGAACACAAATATACCAAAACATCGTGGTTTTGTGCAAAAACAAAGACTAGGTTTGTGTCCTACGAAAATGTGTCAATTTGGCGATAATCAAACAGCTGGGATCATGGTGGGTCATGGAGAATCACGGACGGCAAAGAGTTTTCGGCAGCGGCCGAGAGATGGCGTCCTCCGCGTATTCCTAGGTCCGCGTCGGTAAGTACGCTATCCGCCTAGTGTCGGACTGATCTCACCGATCCAGCGATCGAAGCAGCCGCCTGTCAGTGACAAAAGCACGTGGGATATGCCCAATTGTTTCGGAATTTCCAAATAATGTTGTTATGATCGTGAAAAGGCACAGAAGACGAACGCGAAAGATCAACAGCTCATCGGTAAGTGCAACAGTAAAACACATTCTTAGCGTGAATCACGTCATTGATACTCTATCAGGTTAGGTTAGGTTGGGTCATGGTCAGCTTACGATAAAATTATTTTCAAAAAATTTGTCGAAGAGGCATTTGTATATTGCTCCATAGTATTCGCATAGAATATTTTTGTACATTGTTCTATGAAATCGTTTCGTCGTCATTGGATTTTTTATTTTTTTTTTTAATTTATAGAAGGTATTCTTCGTCTTCGTACGGGTAGTTTCCAGACTGGCCAGAAGAACACGAACCTACGGTCGAGTTTCAAACCACTGAAAATTATGAGAATGCGACCAGCCATCAGCGGTGGATTAGTTGACGGTAGCGTTCCTACTCTCTGCCGATCCCATGGGAAGAATTGCTGCACGCCTACTGTTCTGGCGTAAGGATATGCGATGAACACCGTTCGCAGAATAGCGCAGTCGTGATCCTATTTTGGCTGCAGGTAAGAAGCAATATCGTCCGTCATAATTCCAATACCACCCTCTTTGCTCTCCTGTTGAATAACCAGATCTTTACAGAAATGCCTGCGTCGGTGACAAATAAGGTGCACGATCCATCCCTGGCATCACACCCCGTCGAGTCACCTCGAGACAACTCTGGAATTGATGCGGTAGTTCACGACGAAGAAGACTTCAAGTCCGATGAAAAGTCTATATATAGTCAAGGAAGAGATTTTTTCAGCGTGTCGCCGAATTGGCGACAAATATTGCAGCAGAAACATGAGGAGCAATTGTATTCATTTTCTTCTCATAATTTCCAACCATTTCATTTTCATTTATATTTACTACCTCTGGTTTCTACAACATACTCCAGTACAACATAATCCAGTTTGATCTAGTAACATAGCAAGTGTGTGGAATTCATAAATCAAAAAACTATGGAATAGAGACGATAGTCATTTGGATCTCTAATTTTTCAAAGTTGT
Source organism: Euura lappo (assembly GCA_018257835.1). Taxonomy (NCBI): domain Eukaryota; kingdom Metazoa; phylum Arthropoda; class Insecta; order Hymenoptera; family Tenthredinidae; genus Euura; species Euura lappo. The sequence goes on from JAEUYN010001725.1 coordinate 21,475, forward strand.
TTTCAATTCCGTATAAGAAATAAAAATAGTATCTAATGATAATAATGATAATAATAATAATAATGATAATAATAATAATGATAATAATAATAATAATAATAACAATAATAATAATAATTCATTGATTGTTTCCAATACAGAGGGAAAGAAAGATATAGCACCCACACCCCGTCGAGTCACCCCGAGACAACTCTGGAATTGATGCGGTAGTTCACGACGAAGAAGACTTCAAGTCCGATGAAAAGTCTATAGTCCAGGAAGAGATTTTTTAGCGTGTCGCCGAATTGGCGACAAATATTGCAGCAGAAACATCAGGAGCAATTTTATTCATTTTCTTCTCATAATTTCCAACCATTTCATTTTCATTTATATTTACTATCTCTGGTTTCTACAACATAATCCAATTTGATCTAGTAATATAGCAAGTGTGTGGAATTTATCAATCAAAAAACTATGGAATAGAGACGATAGTCATTTGGATCTCTAATTTTTCAAAGTTGTTTTCAATCCCGTATAAAAAATGAAAATAGTATCTAATAATAATAATAATAATAATAATGATAATGATAATAATGGTAATGATAATAATGATAATAATAATAATTTATTGATTATTTCCAATACAGAGGGGAAGAAAGATACAGCAGGCTGGGCATAGACAATAGTAATCAAAAAACAAAAAACAAGATAACGTAGTACAGCAACAATAAGAAGAAGTCCAGGCCCAGATCAGAGATGAGATGAAACTATGCTAAAATAAGTGACAGTAAAAAGAACAAGAGATAGTAGATTCTATATATAAAACACAGAAACAACTAATAACGATCTGCATCAACGATATTTTTATTATTATTATTATTATTATTATTATTATTATTATTATTATTATTATTATTATTTCTATTATTGGATACGATAGTATTTTCTATACAGAATTGAAAACAAGTTTGAAAAGTCGGAGATCCAAATGGCTATCGACTCTATTCCATAGTTTTTTGATTTATAAATTCCACACACTTGCTATGTTACTTGGATAAAATTAGATTATGTTGTAAAAACCAGAAATAATGAATATAAATGAAATGGTGAGAAATTATGAGAAGAAAATGAATAAAATTGGTCCCGAATTTTATTCATTTTCTTCTCATAATTTCCAACCAAATAAGATCAAATTCTTTTCATTCGTCAATTCCACGAAATGCCGAGTGACGGTCCTGAATTTATTTCAATACTGATTGGTGAACATTTTTCATCTGATAAAAATTCATCATCGTTTTTTCAATGAATCGACGCAACGAAAAATAGATTCACGTCACATTCAATTCTGATAATAATCAGTATCTGATAATAATGATGAGAATAATAATAATAATATCGTTTATGTAAATAGTTTTTATTTGTTTTTGTGTCTTTTATTTAGATCTACTACTTCCCTTATTCTTTTGTCTGTCACTTATTTTAGCATAGTTTCATCTCATCTCTGATCTGGGCCTGGTCTTCTCCTTATTGTTGCTCTACTAGGTTATCTTGTATTTTGTTTTTGTATCGGAAATGATCGATAAATTATACTTATTATTATTATTATTATTATTATTGTTATTATTATTATAAATTATTATAAATTATCTGTGTCTCGTGAAATTAGGAACCAATTAATAATAAACTGATTTGCAAGTGGAACGTATGAAGTATCTATTGCATGTCCAATATTTATTCTTTTATTCTACACAATCTTCGTCCTTCGTCCTCTATTTCTAGCACTGCCGGCTAGGTAGTTCAAATTTACCGCCATAGTGAAAGGGGCTTCCGAGCGTTTCAGCGGCGGCTGCTGACCGACCCACGCGAAGACCTCGACTGTGAGAGATGCAAGATCGGTCCCTCTCCCTTTATTCCTCCACTACTGCCGCACCGGGTCTGACCACCAACCGTTCGTTCTCACTCTCGCATCGGGAAAGACCGGTGTATTGAGCTTTATTCCCCGTAGGCTACGAACCAAAGAAGGACCGATCATGATATCTACGCCGATGATAGCAATAATTTCCCTAATTACTCTAATTTTTCAAAGTTGTTTTCGATTCCGTATAAAAAATAAAAATAGTATCTGATAATAATAATGATGATGATAATAATGATAATAATGAAAATAATAATAATAACAATAAAATCAAATCGAACGAATGAACGTATATGTATAATACGGAACTTGAAGGAATTTTCGGAGAAAATTATTTTATTTTTCATTTTTTTCATCTTCGTTCGATTTTCATACATTTTGAAAGTATCTTTCATGCGGTGTGAGAATACCCCGAAAGTATTCTTACGCTACATACGGACGGAGCTGAAAATTAAATTAGAAACAGTTCATAAAGAACGAAACAAAGATCGAGAGTTCGATGAGAACGCCGAGTGGCACGGCAGAAACTATAGCAAACGTCATATCAACCGATGAACGGACCACAGTGGGCGGCTTTCCTGGCTCCCACCGCTCGTAGGTCCGACGCGCAAGATTCCCAGCGACAAGTCGCTCGCTCGCGTACGCTCCTGCTCCTCCTAATCATTTTTCACTTCGTGACTTTTTCTCGCGATGAAGCGTTTATTTGCGGCCCATGGTTCTCTGGAGACTTTCATTCCTGTCGATGAGTAGAATTCATCAGTAAATAATAAAACTTTGAAATTAAACATAAAGATTAATTGAGCAGCTACAAGTTGGAGAAACTGGCGAAGTGGCGATCAATGATATCTTTTCACCCTGTACAACTAGCTACTCTTATATTCTGATCGCTGAACATCAGCTAACAATCGCTGACTCTCAGCGAGCTTTGCTGATTCAGGTTAGATTAGTATACCTTGGAGAGGACGCAATTTATATTCGAATCACAAAAAAAAAAAATTCTAATTATATTCATATTATTACCAATCATACATTACCTCTAAAAAAAACGGTTTCCATGAGGAGGGTCTGCATGGTTGTCATCACCTGAAAATGTCAATTATTAGCTACTCACCTAATGACGAGTATTTCCAGGAGACGCCACGTGGAGGCTAATTGACAATGTCTCCCTTATAATTCTAGTCGGTCAGCTCGAAACTGCGACTTGTTCCTGTCGGTCAGTTCGATCATCCCGGTTAGGGGATGCGAAACTGCGACTTGATTCTGTCGGACAGCTCGATCATCCCGGTGAGGGGATGCGAAACTGCGACTTGATCCTGTCGGACAGCTCGATCATCCCGGTTAGGGGATGCGAAACTGCGACTTGATTCTGTCGGACAGCTCGATCATCCCGGTTAGGGGATGCGAAACTGCGACTTGATTCTTTCGGACAGCTCGATCATCTCCGTGAGGGGATGCGAAACTGCGACTTGATTCTGTCGGACAGCTCGATCATCTCCGTGAGGGGATACGAAACTGCGACTTGATTCTGTCGGACAGCTCGATCATCTCGGTGAGGGGATGCGAAACTGCGACTTGGTTCTGTCGGACAGCTTGATCATCCCGGTTAGGGGATGCGAAACTGCGACTTGATTCTGTCGGACAGCTCGATCATCCCGGTGAGGGGATGCGAAACTGCGACTTGGTTCTGTCGGACAGCTCGATCATCCCGGTTAGGGGATGCGAAACTGCGACTTGGTTCTGTCGGACAGCTCGATCATCCCGGTTAGGGGATGCGAAACTGTGACTTGATTCTGTCGGACAGCTCGATCATCCCATGAGGGGATGCGAAACTGCGACTTGTTATCTGATGAGCTTCGAAGAGCTGCTGCAAACGAATTAAATTATTCAGGTTGATCAGCTCGGTTGTCTCGATACGACGTGCGATGCTGTGCGGCGAACAAAGGAGAAGCAAAAAGAGTAAGAAAGAAAGAAAAAATATTTGAGAAAGAAGATGAAATGCAGATAGATGAAATAGAAAGAATTCTGAGAGCCGGGGGTAGTTTTCAGTTTAGGTCATCCCCCTCGCGTGACCCGGATTTTTGGAAAAGAAAAAGAAGTCAGACGAATGAAAAAAACATTTGCAAAAGAAGATGAAATAGAAAGAATTCGGAGAGCCGGGGGTAGTTTTCAGTTTAGGTCATCCCCCTCGCGTGACCCGGATTTTTGGAAAAGAAAAAGAAGTCAGACGAATGAAAAAAACATTTGCAAAAAAAGATGAAATAGAAAGAATTCTGCGAGCCGGGGGTAGTTTTCAGTTTAGGTCATCCCCCTCGCGTGACCCGGATTTTTGGAAAAGAAAAAGAAGTCAGACGAATGAAAAAAACATTTGCAAAAGAAGATGAAATAGAAAGAATTCTGAGAGCCGGGGGTAGTTTTCAGTTTAGGTCATCCCCCTCGCGTGACCCGGATTTTCGGAAAAGAAAAAGAAGTCATACGAAAGGAAACTATTTCTTGGCAGAATAACGGAAAGCTTCGAAGTACAAGTGATGCTGTGCACGCCGCACTACACGCTTGGAAAGGCAGACAATTGCTTCTTTTGTATTATTCTGAAAAGATGATGTCTTAATTTCATCACGTCCTTGGAGTATGTTTCGTGAGACGGGTTTCCTCCAAATACAACTGTTGTCGCAAAAGCTGCAGCATATACCCCACAGCTGTAATTGTCCGGCTGTCTCTGCACAACTGGAAATACAACATTATTAGTATTTAAATTTGGGTATCTTAGAGAAATGAACCTTTTTACTTCGTCTTCCAAGTTCTGATACCCATTACACCCCAAGCTGTCATACACGAATAGCTGTGTTCCGTTAAAAACGAAACACCGCCAATGCCTGTATCTGTTGCCACCGAGAATGTGGATGTCCTGTGACGTTTGGGAAGGTTTGATAAACCGCCAGTATCCCAGCCAAAGTGAGGTTGCCGTATGAAACTGGGTCGTAGCCTTGATTACTGCGAGAAATCGATCTATCGAAGTATCATTGAGCAAAGAACATTGTGATATTATATCTTTCCTGATAACGTCGATGTCAACATTCTCATTCAATGATTCTAGAATGTCAATTTCTTCTGCAGTTGGATCTCTCATGGGTCCATTGTCCGCTACAACAACCCATGGCAATCCATTGGCACGTTCCATTGCTGCCTCAGTCGGTGCTGGCAATTGCAAGGTCGGTGCGACGGGTACGGTGACGGGTGCTTGTTGCTTTTGATGCGCAGAAGAGCCTAGATCGTCCGAAGATGATGTGACCCAATAATCACCGTACTCAGAACTACGTCGAATTTCCAAAGCAGTCGTTGTGCTGGGGGGCTGTTTACCCTCGCTTACGTGCAACTTCGACACGAGACTTTGGGTGTTGTGTTGAAGAACAGCACCGTAAGACCTACCTTGGAAGGAACCCCTCAAGCCCCAGTTGATCCTCTTGCCACCTGTCAATTTGCATACGATGGCATTGAAGGATTCTGCAATATTGTTGGTAGCACCGTACAGTAAACTGTCCGCATGGCGGCTCAGATACATAAAAGCTTCCTCTAAGGGCTGGAAGAGTGCTGCATTTTTGAGGTCCTGGATGACTGTCAATCCTTCGTTAGTAGTCTCTTCTTGACAAGACCCGCAAAGTTCATTGCATTTTCGGTGATCGCCGAAAACATGGTACGGTGCATTAAGAATATCATTCGTCAGTCGCTCAACTTTATCAAAAGTTGTACAACCGGCGTCTGCATCTTTCTGCCGATGGGCCACTGACATTTCGACAGTCTGTCTGGATTTCAGCACGGAATTGCGTACTAACGTCTTCAATCGGCCAACGGAGCCCCTAGTACTGGCTACCGCAGTGATTTTTTTAGCCAAGTTCCTGTACAAGTGGTTGACGCATTCTTTCTTCTCTACAACGACTTCGTATTTCGCATACGGATAGTGGTCCACAAGTGATTTGTAAACACTACTATCACCGTCTGCTACCAAAGTCCTGTAGATGAGTCCGTGCATTTCAATACTAGACTTGAATCCTTCCAAGATGGCGTAGCTCTCCATTGCAGTGGATGCTTGGTCACGGCCCCAATTTTTAAAGCAGACGGTTCCCTCGGTGTTACTTCGCGCCGGGCTGCCATTTCACAAATAGAACAGTATTTGTTGCGAACGCCAATAAATATCACCTTTTGTGTTTGTTGTTCCACGATCGCAGCAACACCGGACAAGGAATCGTATTTCCCGGTTCTGTACGACCTTTTCATCCAACCACAATCGGCTACTACGGTCACGAACGGAATTTTGATGCCGTCGTGCACGATGAAATCTCCTCTCTCAAGTGCCAGGTTTTTAGCAATCTCACCTGCCTGCAGCATTTCGGTGAGAGCCGCCTTTTGAATGGCTGCAATAACGAGCATATCGTTCTTCCGGTATGTTTCGAGCGACATGCAAGGTATTCCCATGGAGGCCGTGAGCTCCTCGAACTGTGAGAATCCTATACCCGTGGCGTAGATCCCCGCGATAGCACTTCGATTAATGCCCATTGCCTCGCCGTCTTTGCGGTTGGTCCAAACGCTGTCTTCAAAATTGCATACCCGGCACCGAAAGAAGATTTGGGTTTGCAACCCGTACCGACGAGAATTGGTCTGTATCACGTGTTGAAAGTTGCATACGCGTAGCGGATCGTGTTCGTCAAACTTATCATGCAATTGCTGCAGCAGGTAAGTGACGTCGACGATGGAACGCCCTTGGAGCGCTACCTCTCCTTTGGGTAGACTGTTCTCGGATTGAGCTGAATCCGATCGCTCATTACACTCGCCTTCAGAGGGAGCGTCCGATTCAACCTCTGAAATAGGGATGTCCGTTTCTTCTGGCTGCGGATCCGACGCAGTCTCCTGATGGGATTCCTCTCCGAACGGACGCCCTGAATCGACCTCTACATTCAGATCGCCAATTTCCATTGACATCGACTGAGATGCATCTGGTCTATACTGCCTGCCCCTATACATTAGACATGACGAAGTGACAATAGATACTATCCGAAATATTGAGTCATAATCATCAATACGCTTGTTTATTGGCTTCTACCGATGTACACACGGACATTTATCTTGTTGCACATAAATCTAAGCTCACAGCACGCAGTCATTGCTCACACGATTGTAGCTTCAATAATTGGAAATAGATAAGGCAAATATGTGAAACTGCGAAGACCCAAAATTTGGGACACATTGTGCCACAGCCTGGAGAAGTGTGTTAGGTACTATGTGCCAGCTTGCGAGATAGGCACATACAAGAAAAAAAAATTATTTTTGAATCAAGGTTCAAATACGAGGAGAAAATAACTCGTCTTACGTGTTAGTCGCTCGCAAATAAGGATGAACCAATGAGAAATAATTGAATTGATGAGAAATAATTAGGGCAGTGCGGTTAATCGATCAATCGTAAGTTTCGATAATTCATTTTTCCGATTGATTGATTAATCGACGATTTCAATTAATCTTAAAAAAAAATTAATCTGTTTTAAAAAACAAAAAATTAATTCCAAATTCCAACATATATTCTGTCGATACTTGAGGAATAGAAGCATTATACGTCCAGTTCGCAAAATAGTTGAATTCAATGATGACCACCGAGGAAAAAGTAATCTTATTTTTGGAAAATTCGGCATTTTCAGTACTTTATCATAATCTCAGCAATTAGTCGCGTAACGTAACACGTAGGGGGCCAGGCAACCGTTACTATGTGTTACTATGGGGGAGGGAGGGGGGGGGGAGTCAAAAATGGTCAAAAATAGCGTTACGTAATATGTATGTATGTTTATTTAATGTTCCCCTTGGGGTTACATGACTTCACATTTCCTTAACTTCTATTCTTAACACATTACTTACATTATTTTACATTTCTTTATACATTCGCTTAATATTACTCTTATTTACTATTTTCTTATCCCGATCTTTGGCCTTTTCTTTGGTTTTTGCTTTTTGTTTTGCTTTTTTCTTTGCCTTTATGCCACCACTTGCCTCTTTTCTACCTTGCCCTCTTTTGTTTCTCTTTGCCCTTGCTCATGTTCCTTTCTTTGCTCGTTTGCCTTGTTTGTGCCCGCGCTTGCCCATTTTATTCTTTACTTAGTTTTTACTTCACTTCCTTTCATTCATCCACGCATCCAATTATCCATTAACCTCTTATGTCTTACAATTAGCCTACTGCCTTCATTCGCTGACTCCCGTTTCCCATTCTCTCCTTTCGTTCCTCGCTTTCCATTCTCTTACACCTTCAATTTCCCTCATCCACACCTCTCCTTCCCCCTCCTGTCCAAGTAGTTGCCCCACCTTTTCCTGCCAGCTTTCACTTTTATCCCTTCCTCCCATGCACCCTTCCCATACGTGCTCCCACGTCTCCTCTTCCATTTCACATAGCCTGCACAACCTGTTTTCTTCCTCTTCCCAATACTTCGCTTCTCTCACGTCCCCCCCTAGTCTAAACCTCGCTACCCTTTGCCATCTACTCTCTCCCCATCCCTTTCTCAGGTATTCTGGCACACCGTCGCTCTTTATTCCTTTGTACCATTTGTTGTATCTCGAGCCCCAGATTTTTTCCCATCTTTCTTCTCTTTGCTTCTCTTGATCCCTTCTTTCTATTTCCTCATACCCAATTCTTTGCTCCACCCTCCCGTCGTTTGGCTCATGGTCCCCTATTTCCCACATGTTCATGAATTTTTTCCTATCCTCTTCCCACCCCGATATAGCTGCTCCCCTTCGTTTTCTCTCTTTTACTTCCTCCCAGCACTTTCTCGCCAGTTCGCTTCCTTTTCCTTCTTCCAGCCTTCTTTCGAAATTCCATGCCCTTTTTCCTGCCTTTGTCCTCAGTTTTGCTCTCATTAGCTCCTCCCTTACCATATATCCTGGCGTTCTCCAGTCTACCCCCAACGTCCATCTTATATATCTTTCCTGCAACGCTTCCATTCCATTCCATTCCCTCCACCCCCATATCTCCGCTGCGTACTCCGCTACTGTCCACACGAGTCTGTCGAACAGCCACAATCTCCTCTCCCAGTCTTTTGCAAATCTTCTCTTTCCTATGCCCCATACCTGCTTCATCACCACGCCAGCTTTCCTTACTCTGTCTCTCACATGCGCTTCCTGCCCTCCGTTTTTCATTATCACATATCCCAGATACTTAAATTCCTTCACCTCCTCGATCTTCTCTCCTTTCCAGTTCCATTCCATTCCCCTGTTTCTTCCTCCTCCTTTTCTGCATCTCATTATCTTGGTCTTTTTCGCGTTCAGTGTTAGATTCTTTTTTTTCTAGATATCTCTCCAATCTCCTTATCAATATCTTCATTCCTTCTTCGTTTTCCGCCATCAGTGCCACGTCATCTGCGTATGCTAGCGTGTACACCCTTCCTCTTCCTAGCTTCACCCCTGCCGCTTCCCCCGCTCCGCTCATCTCCTCTTCCATGTCTGCTATTAGCAGATTAAATAAGAATGAGCTCAGCGGGCATCCTTGTCTAACTCCCCTCACTGTCCAGAATTCCTCACCCACCTCTCCTCCTACTTTCACTCTGTTTTTTGTTTTATTATAAATCTCTTTCACTCTCCTTACTAGTTCCATTCTCACACCCCTCCCTCTCATTGCTTCCCAAAGCACCCCTCTGTTTACCGAGTCAAATGCCGCTTTCAGGTCAATAAACATGACTACCATCTTTCCCTTCTTCCTATTTATTCTCCTGTTGATCAGGTGATTCAATACAAAGATGTTATCCACCGTTCCCATGCCGTTTCTAAACCCTGTCTGGTTATGGGGTATCATCCTGTCTCTCTCCATCTCCTCTTCTAGTCGCCCGGCCAATACTGACGCATATATTTTATATAGTGTCGGCATTAGTGTTACCCCTCTATAGTCCTCTGCTTTTTCCCTCCCTGATTCTTGACTATCGGCACGATCCATCCTTCCTTCCACACTTCCGGGAACCCTGCCCCTTTCCAGACTTTGTTGCAGATCTTCCATACCCACTCCTCCACCTCTTGTCCTCCGTATCTCCATATTTCGTTTACTATTTCATCTCCCCCGGGTGCCTTCTTGTCTTTTAGCTTAGCTATTGCCTTTCTTATTTCTTCTCTGTTTATTTCTGGCTCTTGGTCTTCTTCCCTTTTTTCATTCTCTCCCCCCTCGCTCTCTATTTGCTCCACCCCTCCTAACAGCTTCATAAAGTGTGCTTTCCATTCTTTTTCTTCTATTCCTTCCTCTACTCTGCGCTCTCTCCGTCTCTCCCTGTTCAGCAACTCCCATACTTTACTTTCCGTTTTGGCCTCGTATGCCTCTCTCATGAATCTCTCATTCTCCTCCTTCCTTTTTGCCTCACACATTTTGTTATATTCTCTTTTTTGGTTTCTGTACCTTTCTTCGGTTGCTTCCTCTTTTCTCCATTCCCTTAGCGCTCTCTTACTTCCTTCTTTTTATTTCTTGTTTCCTCATCCCACCACCCTTTCTTTCTTGTTGTTGCCCTCTCTTCGTTTCCCCTCCTTTCTTCTTCCGTTTCCTCTGCTACCCTTTTAAACTCTGTCACTCTCTCTTCTATCTCTTCATTCAGCTCTCTTTCCGCCTCCTCCTCCCATCTTATTTCGTTTCTAAATCTTTCTCTCCCCTCCGTCGTCCAGTTCCCTCTGACCACCTTCGTATTTTTTTTCTTTTCTGCCCTTGACCACTTTTTTGCCTCTATTTCCACTATTACTGGGTGGTGATCTGAGTCTATTCTGTCCCCTATTTCTAACTTCATTACTCTTTCTCTCACTTCCAAACCCCCTATGGCATAGTCTATCACCGTCTTTCCCATTTCTCCTGTAAAGGTTATCTCTCCCTCCTCATCCCCTTTCGTATTCCCGTTCATTATTGACCATCCCATCTCCTCGATTATTTCCAACATCTTCTTTCCACTTCCGTTCACCTTCTTGTCCTTTGACGATCTTGGGTTCTCTTCCTTTCTTTCCGCTCCCCAGTATCCTCCGCCCTCTTCTCCCGTCCTCGCGTTAAAGTCACCCCCGACTAATACCTTTCTCTTCCTTCCCTCCTGTTCCACGTATTCTTTTACCTTGTTCATCTTTCTTTCCGTGTCTCCGTTTATATACAGGCCTATTATCGCCCACTTCTCTCCTTTCATGTTCACTTCAGCCATAAGAAATCCTTCTTCTTTCTGCTCAGCCCCTACTACTCTTTGTTCTGCGATTTCTTTCCTTACTCCCACCAACATCCCGCCTATAGCTCTCCCCTTCCTGTGTTCCCTTCTTGCATGTTGCGCCTCCCATATATACCCCTTTGGCAGGTTGCTTCTTACTTTTCCCCACCCTTTTTCTTCTAGCCATGTTTCGCTGAGGATCAACACGTCCCATTCCCCTAACTCCATCCAGAAATCTTTGTCTTTCCTTGCCAAGCCTGCTACATTCCAAAAAGCTACCTTCCAGCTTCTACTTTCTTCTTCTCTTCCTTTTTCATTATCCGTTCTATTTTCCCCACCCTTTTGCCTTTGTCCTTTTATTCCCTTTCTCTCTCCAGTCCTCTTCCTCTGCCTCTCATCCAGCTCGCGCGTACCCTTGTCCCTCTGCCTCTCCCTCGGTTTAAATCCCCACCTCTTCCTCTGTGTCTGCCTCTTACCTCCGTCCATGGTTCCTGCCCATTCTCATCCTGTTCCATCTGCTCCACTTCCTCGCTCTCTTGTCCTTCTCCTTGCTCGGTTTCGTTTTTTTCCCTTTCCTTTTCGCCCTGTCTGCCGGTTTGTCCCAGTGCCCTGGCAGCTATTTCCTTTACCGCTATTAGCTCTTCTTTTTTCTCGTCCCAGATCCATTTATCCCCGTTTATCCACAGTTTCCCATACCCTATTTTCACCGTCTTACCTTCCCTATCCTCTTTCGCCGCTATATCTCGCAGTATCCACCTCATTTTCCGTTCCCTCCATGTCAGATCATCCTCTATTCTCTCCTCCCTTCCCCATAGCTTCTTTTTATTCTCCATCACCCTCAGCTTTTGCTCGAGGTTGCCTAGCTTGGCTATCACCATTTCCGCTGCCTGTCTTCCTCTCGTTTTGATTCCTCTCACTTCTTTAATTTCTACGTTTACTCCTATTACTCTCATCAGTTCTTGGATCTTCTCTTTCTCCTTCCCTGTCTCCACCCTTACTCCTTTCACTAGGATATTCTGCTTTCTGGACTCCCTTTCTTTTTTCTCCATCGCCCATTCCATGTCCTTTATTCTCTCTTTCCACCCTTTTTCCTTCGAGTTCTCCGTTGTGTTCACGCTATCCCCCTCTTTGTTATCTTTTTCCTCTGCTGGTTCATTTTGTTCTCCTTTTCTTTCTTTTTCGTCTGATCTATTTTCTAGCTGTTTTATTCTTTCCTCCAGGTCTTCTTTCTTTTTCTCCCAATTTTCTTCCCTTCTTATCCCTTCTTTCTTTACCTCGTTGATCTCTGCTCTTAGTTTTTTATTTTCCTCCTTCATTACTTCTACGGCTTTTCTCATCTCGCTTCTCAGACTCTCAATTACTTCTTCCGCTTTCTCTTCAGCAGACTTTCCGCCCCCCGGCGATCTGGTTATTATCCTGCACTTCGCCGCTATTCTTTCATCATCGTCCTCAGGTTCCGTCACGCTCTTATCCTTCTTCCTTTTCTCTCCTATTTCAATCTTCGCCTTCCACAACTCGGGTAGCGAGTTCACATTTCCCACGCTCATGCTTCTTTCTCTTTCCCTCCATAGCTTCATGACGTTACTCGGCCGCCCTGGCTTTCTCTTTACCTCCTCGCCTCCATTGGCCGTCGGTTCCTTATCCCCCATTACCCTACTTGCCTACGCTCAGTAACCTATCCTCCTTTCCTCTTTACCTACAGCCGTTACTTATCTACTGCTACCCGTCCTACCTTTCCCTGCTCGCCCCCAGGTGCTGCTACTATCTTCTATCTATCTTTCCCCTGGATCTATTTCCCGCGCTTTTGCCTAACCTCTAAACTGTCACTTTTCTTTTCTACTCACCCCTCTTAAACCATCCCTTTTCCGCGTCTCTTTTTTAGCCAATCTCTTGGCTTTCTATCTCAACTTTACTTTCCCTTCTTTCTTCCGCACCCCTCAACCTAATTTTACCAAAATTCTCTTTCACACGCTTCACACTTTCGCGAACCACCTTACTCATATACACCGGAAACGGAAGTCAGCTACAATTATTATAATAATAATAACAATTATTGTCATAATATTATGATAATAATTATTATTATTATGATAAAAACAATATGATATAATTATTATTATTATCATTGTAAAAAATTTACTTGAAAGTGGTGAAATTTGTGAATGAAAATGGAAACGTATGCGCCATTTTTTTTTTTCTACCAACACTGAAATCCTATGAAACGCACAGAATAATCAAAATTCCGATTCTTTTGAGAGATTTTCAAGTTTCAGCATAAAAAAACTGGACAAGGCAGAGGTATAGAGTCGTAAACGCCATTTATTATGCGATTTTTTTTTATCTTGAAAATGTTGTGAAAATCGGAATTTCAATTTTTTCGGTAATAATAATGATGATGATGATGATGATGATGATGATGATGATGATGATGATGACGACGATAATGATGATGATGACGATAATAATAATAATAATAATAATAACAATTATTATCATAATATTATGATAATAATAATTATTATTATGATAATAACAATATGATAATTATTATTATTATCATTGCAAAAAATTTACTCGAAAGTGGTGAAATTTGTAAATGGAAATGAAAACTATGCGCCATTTTTTTTTCTTTTTCTACAAAAACTCTAAAATCCTGTGAAACGCATAAAAAAGTCTGATTTCAGATTTCTTTATGTGAAATTTTCAAAATTCAAAATTCAAAAAAAAAAAAACATTGACAGGGCAACGGTATAAAGTCGTATAGTCGTAGTACGCCATTTTTTTCACAAATACTCTTGTCCTGTGCAACGCATAGAAGAATTGAAATTCCGATTTTCACAACATTTTCAAGATAAAAAAAAAATAAAAATAAAGGGCGTATACGACTTGACACCTCTGCCTTATCTAGTTTTTTTTTATGCTGAAACTTGAAAATCTCTCAAAAGAATCGGAATTTTGATTATTCTGTGCGTTTCACAGGATTTCAGTGTTGGTAGAAAAAAAAATGGCGCATACGTTTTCATTTTCATTCACAAATTTCACCACTTTCGAGTAAATTTTTTTCAATGATAATAATAATAATTATTATTATAATAATTGTTATGATTATTATTTCGGAAATTGTAATTATAATGATAATAATAATAATAATAATAATAAAATGAATTAAGATTCTTGACCGTTGTGTGTAGTAGACAGGATAAATTCATGGGTATGACGGTCAGTGTAGAAAAACGATTTATTGTTGTCGTAACGACGTTTCGATCGTGCATGGCCGATCATTATCAAGTTCTGTGAACAACAGTATACAATTAGTACCTCGGTAAAGGGTTTCTAAGAATTAAGTTTTATGCAGTTTGTAAGCTGTATTCTTAATTTTAGTTGTTGTTCATTTTTTCTACAGGAAAAACAAAAAGAAAAAGAAAAAAGAAGAAAAGAAAAGAAGAAGAATGAACTAATTAAAAATTAAATACGTTAATACGTGTACAGTTGACACGTGACGATTTTTTAGGTTATGTCAACATGACTCATCATAACTCATGTCTTAATTTTACGCCTATATATACCTAGGTGGAAAGTCCAAACTAGGTTATGTTTGTGAATTTATGTACTAAACAATAAAGGAAAATGACTCTAATATTGCAATGATTCTAAGTTACGAATGACTCTAGTTTTACAATTTATGGCCCTATCAAAGGAGAAGCCAAAGCCTGGAAAACTTACTTTCTTGCACTTCGGATTAGCGCTAGAGATGTTATCGGTAAGCGTTGTAGAGACGAAGTGACAGAGTTCAGATATTAGAACTATGAGGTTGATTCGAGCGTAGAGGATCGATAATCGATCTCCCGCGAAATTCAAAATTAAGTATTCCAGACTACGGGTTTGCCTTACAAAGCGGTGCGTAAAGTCTACTAAGCTTATCTATATCAGTCCTTTTGTTACAGGTGTTACTTCGGGCAATATTAGTCATTTCTTTTATAAGTCTATGATAATCTTTACACTCTTTAGTTAGTATTTGTGTGTGGTCAAAATCGAACGTATGGCCTAATGTTAAGGAGTGATCAGAAAGAGCAGATTTGTTAGGGTCTTTAATTCTGACACTATATTCGTGTTCATAGATTCTTTTTCGTAGGTGTTGTTTAGTCTGCCCGATGTAACACTTATCACACTGGTTACAATCAATCTTATATACTAACTGAGACTGGTCTTGATCTGGGACGGGATCCTTTAGCCTTGTAAACAAATTAGTAGTTTTATTTGTGATTTTAAAAATGACTCTGATATTGTAATCGCTCAAGATTTTTCTAATTTGTTCAGAGAGCCCTTGTACGTAAGGTAAAACCGCAATGCTATGGTAAGATCTATTATTGAGCTCTTTTCTTTTAACATACATTTCATTATTATACAATTTGTCCACTCTGGTTTCCTTGACTGTGTTGATGAGGCTGATTGGATATCCGTTCATGCTCAAGGTATCAGTGATCAATCTAAGATTCTTTTGTCTCAGTTCAGGATCAGCCAGTTTTAGACCTCTATCGATTAGTCCGGCAACAACACATCTCTTATGCACAAGGGGGTGATGCGAGCTAAAATTTAAGTACCTTCCAGTCCACGTTGGTTTTTGGTACCAATCTATAGTTAATTTGTCCTCATTATGGATAATAGCAAGATCTAAGAAGCTAATCATACCGTCCTTTTCAACTTCGCTAGTGAATTGTAAGCTTGGATGAAATAAGTTGAAGCTGTCAACTATGTTACTTAATTGGTCCATGTGGACGGCAGTGAGAATGTCATCGACGTAACGCTTAAAAAAGGGGAGCTGGTAAGGTAATTTAGAAATTATTTCAACTTCAAGTGTCTCCATAACGAGGTTCGCAACTGCAGGACTAATGGGCGAGCCCATCGCTACGCCTTCAATCTGCTGATAGTAGGTCCCCTTGTGCGTAAAAAAGGTTGAGTCAAGACAAAGATGTACCCCTTCGATGTATTCTTTTTTGGGTAAGGTAGTGTGTTGTTTTAACAATTCCCACTTGTTGTTGATACAATCAAGGGCCAGGTTGACAGGCACGTTAGTGAATAGTGATGTAACATCCAGCGAGATCAATTTATGTTCAGGTGGTAATTCTAAACCTTTGATTTCATTGGCGAAAGTCCAAGAGTCCTTCGTGTGGTAGTTTGACCGACCTAGAATCTGTGTTAAGGGTTTTGTGCAAAACCTAGCCAATTGATAGGTGGGAGCTCCAATATTAGAGACTATTGGTCTTAATGGAATACCTTTCTTATGTATTTTTGGTAAAAAATAAATTCTAGGGGCTACCGAATTGTGGATTTTCAAACTTCTGCCAGTGTTACACGTTATGTGCTTTTCTTTCATCCAACTGTTTACCATATCATTGTTACGTTTTTCAAAATCTTTTGTAGGATCAGATGTTAAGACCTTATAGGTTTTCTGATCTGTTAGTAATTCATTAGCTTTGGCGAGGTACTCATCGGTTTTCATAATCACAGTAGCGTTGCCTTTGTCAGCTTTAGTCACAGTTAATTCTGGATGGTTTTTGAGGAACCGTCTAGTTTCATTAACGTCTGAGATTTGTTGTTTTTGGTCTTTACTCAGAATTGCTCTTTTTTGGTGAGACACCAACTTTTGGGTAACCGAGTTACGTATACTATCTTTATCAGTAGTGCTTAGGCCGACAACCGCTGATTCTACATTGCAAATGAAATCATCAACGGGGATATTATTAGGCGAGTACGGAACGCCATGTTTTTGTCCCATGGCTAAACAATTGTTAACTTTTGGAGGTATGTCAGTGTGTGTGAGATTAACAGCCCATTTTTCACCAATCATGGTACGAGAACTATTTTCTAGCCTCTCAAATTTTTCAATATTCTTCCTCTTAATTTTCTCAAATAAAATTTCACTACGATTCTCGTCATTAGTCAATTTTTTAAAAACTGTTTCGTCGGTGCAATTCTGGTTAATATAAGATGTCAATTCTAGTTTTTGTTTGCTAAGCATTTTGAGTTTAATAATGACTTCACTGATCTCTAAATCCAGTATTTTATACTGAAAACGTTTCAAGGCTTTTTTAAACTGCTGGTTTTGTGACAGATGACCTAAACCATTTAATCTTAACCTTAAAAACCTTGGTACTATGCCTTTGTTTCGGCAACGAAGCAATAGTATCCTCCGATTAGTCGCCCT
>JAEUYN010001726.1:0-35778 GCA_018257835.1 Euura lappo
ACTCAATTTTCATGCGTTTTTCGTCGAAATCGACGATTTAGCATGCTCTGAAAATTCGTGAAAAAATATTTTTGTGAAGATTAAAAGAAAAATAAACTTTTTTTCCTTTATGACTTTGCGATAAAATGTAAGACTTCAGAGTTGCATTAGATTAATGGAAAAACTTGAAAAAATCGCCGCGACCGAGCCATGAGTCGAAAAAATCTAAGAAAAATCGGAAAGTGTACCTTTTGTGGAGTAGAATACGGGAAAAAATCGGCAACCATTTCGGTGAGGGTCGGGGTCAAACTCTGTTCACTTTCATTTGGACTACCCATATATGTATATAGTATATACAAAGATTTAAGATCGTCTTGAACAAAAAAAAAACCTGACCCATAGACCCGAATTGCAAATTTTCATATAGTCTTTTTCCAGTAAGGGCGACCTGAAATTTATACGAATACGTAAATCCTTGTATTCTAATTAACAAATCGTATGATATATATATACAAACCGTTTTCTACCCCGAAGGGAGGAAAACGATTATTTCAGGTCTTGCCGAAGGCTTGACCTATCGGAGATTACCTACCGTATCTTTCCTGCATACGGACCCAACGTTGCCGAACTTAGGCCTCCTATGAGGCGCGGGGAAGGGGGAATTTACCCCTTCCCTTCCAGTGAATATGGTGCCGGGTAGCACGTGCCGCTTGGGCCCGTGTCTCGTCAGTATTTACTCCGATATAGGCCGGCAAGGGCTTGCATAGGTCAAGCCTTCGGCAAGACCTGAAATAATCGTTTTCCTCCCTTCGGGGTAGAAAACGGTTTGTATTTCAGTTCTGTGCCTTCGGCTTGACCTATCGGAGAGATGTTTGGTTTCTGCCGGCACCAAGAGCGTACTGTGACCCTGAAAAAAAATAACCCTCACTTCCCCCTAGCGACTTGCAAATCAACCAAGGATGTTCCATTTGATTACTCATTTATTTTCCAATATCAGTTACAGCACTTTATCTGTATACATATATCATCAACTAACGAATATGAAGATTGAATATTTTAACATTGCATTGAATATTTTAAGATCACAATATAATATCTTGTTTTTCTTAACTCTTATTTGGACTGGAATGACTAGGTTATTGCATTGGCTCAAAAACGCCTAGTAAAGCATCCTCTTCAGACCTTGAATTGGTCCTTTGTACCTCCCTACAGTAGTGCTTAAAAAAGTTCTTCGGACCCTGCCAATTGCCCCGTTTCAAGATTTTATCCAAATCCATCTCCTGTTCGAAACTGTACGAGGCTACTGCCGATCGTATTGACCCAGGACCAGTATCAATTTTTAGTTCTTTAAAAATTGTCTTAACCCAACCGGCGATTATCGCTCTTGACGCTTCCTTTACCCGACCTCTGGTCGTAATGAATAGTTTAAGCAATCCTGGTACAGCTTTTCGCCTTTCCGCTGACATCTCTATCAGTCGCTCTACCCAGTGTACTACGTCAAATACCTGCTGCTTCGCCTTTGACAGTTTCCAACCCGATTGTCTGTGACGAATAGTATCCGTTTTCGATCCAAAAGTTGGCCAAAAGATGATGGTGTTGCGATGCGACTCAAACTCTTTTGCACCAATTGACAAGAGTGTTAGATCATGGATCCGTCTTCCTGACGCTAGCAGTAGCAAAACGGCCGTGTGCCTGGAGACCTGAAAGAAGCTGTCCTGCTCCGGCGGATTATTTCTCAACCATTCAATTAACACCTCTATGTTCCAGATGCTCGCCCTGGAAGAGGTCTTAGATGCCTCCCGGATGCTGATTGCCTTGAGCATTGACTTAACTAATGGATGAGCACTCAACCGATTCTCATCCTTCGGGTTTGCTAGTGAGCTAATCACCGACTTTTTTGTCAGAATAGTCCGATAACCCAATTTTTTGTTGGTGGCCAAAAACCCTAGATATGAAGCGAATTGTTGACCCGTCGGTTGATTGGGCACCACTTGGTTCTCAGCACACCATCGAGTCCACTGTTTCCATGCCGAACTGTATGTTTTCCACGTAGAACCCCTCCACGCAGAAGATATGAGCTCCACGTTGTCACTGCTCAAACCTGAGACTAGATCGGACCACCCCGTATCCGCCAGACCTCCAAACATAGGTCTCTCACGTTCTGCGGTGGTCTCCCTGTCGCCAGGTCCACTAACGAGTGCTCCAGATTCCGTAGTTCGAAAGGAGCTGCCGTGCTCCTGCCCTTCAACTCGCTTCTCCAGAACGTCTTCTGCCAACGGGGTGCTACGATCAAAAACCATCCTTTCGCCGAGTTCAAGTGATGGAGAACTTCCGGTATCAATGGCGGAGGCGGAAATACCCAGGCTAATTCCACTTCCCAACTCTTGCTGAACGCGTTGATAAAGGCTGCTTCGTGATCGTTTGCCTCCAAGGTCACATACGTCGGGACAACCTTGGACCGACTCGTTGCGAACAAGTCTATCTGGGGTGTTCCCCACTTTCCGAATATCAATCGCGTCAGGTCCTCCTTCAAATGCCAATCCGTGAGAGGCAAACCTCGTGACAGCCTGTCGGCCCAGCAATTGTATATTCCTGGCAGATAGTAGGGGATCAAGTGAATTTGGGCTTGATGACAATTGCTCAGTAGTTCCTTGACCACCTCCTGCAATCTCTTGGATTTTGTTCCCCCTTGTTTTTTGATGTAAGCTACCACCGTCTTGTTGTCGGACTGCAGCATCACTGATCGGTTTTGGAGTTTGTTCTCCCATTCCTTGAGCGCTAACAACACCGTATAAAGCTCTTTGTGGTTCACATGCCACTGAGCCTGTTCTTGTGTCCACAGCCCCGCTCTCATTTCGCCGTTCAGGTGAAATCCCCAACCTTTCTCTGACGCATCCGTTGTTAGAAACATCGTTGGATGCTTCTGGAATATCCGGCTTGTCTGATGAATGTTTTGTTTCCACCAGGTACAGTCGTTTACTGCTGGTAGCGGGACTATAAGTTTTTTCTTTGGTCTCGACTCCGGAAGCTCCAAACTTGCTTTCTGTAGCTCCCGTGAAAATAGACGACCCAGCGGAATCACCATCGCCGCGAAGTTGAGTTGCCCCAACAGTGACGTTCCTCCCGTCCAGTTCCACTTGTTCGTTATTATAATTTGTTCGATGGCAGTCAGAATTCGGGACTTTTTGGCTTCCGGTAGGATCTTCCGATTCTCTTCCGTGTCCCAGATGATCCCCAAGAATTCCAACTTTCTTGTAGGTGTGGTAACTGATTTCCGGAGATTCACCAACCAGCCCAATTGCTGAAGCGACTTTATTATTTGCTTCACTTGGTCCTGAAGGATCTGTAGATCGTGATGAACTATCAGAAAATCGTCTAGGTAGACTAATATTCTCATGCCTGCTTGTCGGAATAAACTTGCTAACCAGTTGCTGAGTCTCGAGAAGGCCAGAGGAGCGCTTGCTAGGCCGAAAGGAAGGCACGTAATGTTGTATACTTGGCCCTTGTAAACTAAACACAGGTATCTCCGATGACGCTCCGCAATCGGTACGTGGAAGTAAGCTTGGGAGATGTCCAACTTCACCATGTAGTCGTCCCGTCGCAAGAAGCGAGGAACATGCCGTTGATGTACCAATCTGAATTTCTTTGGCTGAAGGTACTGGTTTAGCCGTTTTAAGTTGAAGATCTGTCTGACCGAGCCGTCTGGCTTTGGAATCAAAAACATTGGGGAGATGAATCCTTTCTTCCATTTGGCCTTTTCCAATACTCCTGCCTTTAGTAGCTCCTGTATTTCCTGCGACATCTGCCAGGACTCTTTGGTTCCAAATCTTTCTAAATTTTTCTTTGAGAATGGTACTGTTATCGGTTTCTTTACAAAAGGAATCTTGTATCCTTCCAACATGTCGAGAATATATTCTGGAGCTCCCATCTGGCGCCACTGGTCGACAAAGTTCTTTAGCTGACCCCCCTGGAACGGATAGTCACAATCTTTTTGAGCGATGTTCGCTTTTACCGGAACTACTCTTTCTAGCCGATCTTTTGGCATCTTGGTAATTGTTCTTGGCAGATGCCCTCTGAAAGGAAGACGAGCTTGAAGGCTTGTAAGGCTTATTTTTCTGGTTCCGAAAATGCCCGGAGCTACTCGAGGCGCGACTAGTTTTGGATTTTGTACTCTGGTATTCCTTTTCTTTGAAGGTCTTCTGTCCCTGGAAGAAAACTTTTTGGAAACCTCCACGCTGGTCGAAAAACTTGGACAAGGCATCTTCGTCAAACAGATGTGACTCGGAAGGTGGAATTTCCGCCAACTTGGCGGCCAGGTGTTGGTCTTTAGGTTTGAAGGATTTTCTTCTCATTTCAATCAACTCCGCTCGCCTCGCGCAAGTATAATGCAGTAGATCATCAGAGATCTCTTTAAAAGCTGAATCCCCCAAAAAGTTTTCCTTGATCTCATTATATGCTTCGGGGTACTTTTGTGCAATTTTTTGCATGCCTTCAGCCATTTTCTGTCGCTGCTTGAGCAAGCCATGTGTAATCGTTCCTGCCATCTCCTCTGCCCTTTCCAGCGCTGAGTTGCTAAAGGATTTGTGCACCAAGCCTTCCAGTTGACTATTCACCTTCAGGGCGTCAAAAACTGGAGAAGCTTGCAGCTTCTTTTGCACCTCCTTGTAACGAATCTTATTCCAGTTCGAGGTACCCAACTTCTGGCATGTGATACCCTGCGCCTTAATCTCTGGTGCCGGTGGTGGCACCAGTGGCGCACTTTCTTTAACCTGAGGTACCAATGACAGCGCTTCTAAGTCCAGCGACTGCTTGTCTTGCGCGGGTCCCAAAGCTGGAGCTTCCCACGACAAAGGTTCGCCAACCGAACTGTGATCCGACTCGCCCTCGCCCCCGGACTCTCCAGAGTCCGACTCAGAAGAATCATCATCGGCTTTTCTTCCCTCAATCTTGTCTATCAGGACCTGGAACATGTTTTCCATCCTTTCCTCCAGAACAGCAACTTTGGATCTCTTCACGTTGGCCAGCCGTCCTTCCTGTGTTGCCTTTCTCTTACTTCCCGGAACTTCATTTTCATCCTGCTCCGACTCTGACTCTTCATCCTCTGGCTTCAACAATTCTGCGGCCTGCTTACGTGAAATAAATTGATCCTTTAGAGGCTTCAGAGCATGAAGAAAAATCTCTGCCTGGCTGGCTGAGCCTTTTATTCTGTTTACGAGTGCCGGTGGACTCATGATCAGGGCTCGGCAGAAAGCCCACTCCAACATCATAACTTTATAGTCACGATATTGCTTTTCCGGTAGATCTTGGATGGCTGGATTGAATGCTTTTGCGATCGCTATCGTGGGCAATGCGAATCTCAATTTGTTTAAAACTTGCGGATCTATCCCTTCTCCAAAGAGCTCCTCCTTGGATAGGTCGACCACTTTCCAGTCTCTCCAGCCCGTCGGTAACCCCTCCTCCGCCGATAACTTCAGCCTGTCCAGTACCCTGTCTTGGTCCTCCGTCTCTGCAGACTGCTCTAACAGCTCCTCCATCGTCACAAACGCCGATGGTAGGACATTCATCTGTAATTACGTACCAAATCCAATTTCATTTAGGATCTTTCGCGATAACCTAGCTTCAGATAGAATGTCTGCAAGCGAATTTTGTCCCAAATTTGATAATATTGCGTTGAACCACAAAATCATCTTTATCCAGTAAGGATTTGGCATTCGTTCGACACCGAGCCTAGCGGCTGCGGAGCCACTCCTTGAGCCGTTGAGGCTGCATTATCGGAGCTTTTTTGAAAACGGCTCCGTCTCAAACTGAGCACCGGAGCCTTTGCGACTTGAGCAGCGGCGGCTCGTCGAGCCTGTGCCTTTTGCCGCCAGTCTTTTCGGAACGCGCATGCGCACGCCCGACTTTACGGACCGGCTGCTCGAGCCGATACGTCCGCGGCTGCGCTTCGTGAGCAGTTATACTCGCGTCTGCGGCTGGTGAGCCGCTGAGGTTATCTGCAACAAATAACACATAGTCTCGAAATCTTACCTTTCCCTTGTATACAAGTGAGGGTTATTTTGCACTTTGTTTTTTCACTTTCTATTTTAATTTCACGAACGTTACAACAACGTTTGGGCTCGTACACACTACTCGAAAAACAATAGCGTACTGACGAGACACGGGCCCAAGCGGCACGTGCTACCCGGCACCATATTCACTGGAAGGGAAGGGGTAAATTCCCCCTTCCCCGCGCCTCATAGGAGGCCTAAGTTCGGCAACGTTGGGTCCGTATGCAGGAAAGATACGGTAGGTAATCTCCGATAGGTCAAGCCGAAGGCACAGAACTGAAATATCAATTATTATATAATAATTTCCTTTCACAAATTATAATGAGAAAAAAAAAATGTTGAAACATTTTTCAAACATTGTTTTTTTCGAACAGTTAATTGAATTCTCTTTCGATAATTAAAATAACGGCAATAGTAGCAAAACTGTGAATAATATTTTTGATGAAATTATTAGAAGATAGAAGAATCAAAAAATAAAAATAAATTGATTAATTTATACAAAAAAAAAAAGATTTCATTAGAAAAAGAAAGATTTCATTAGAAAAAGAAGGTCGAGAGTCTGACGACCAGAATCCGTGGGATATTTTTCTATTTTCTCGATGGCAAGCCCCCAAATTCGCATTTTTCCCCCTCTTCGTTTATTCATTGTCAGACATGTGACATATGGTAATTGTACAAAAATAACGAATCAATCAACCAACCAACCAACCAGGGTCCCTCGACAGCAGAAATTACGTTAAGTTAGCGGCCTCGTCTGATCAGTCGACGACAGTCGGTCAGAGTATCTCTTACTGCATCTACTAAAAATAGTCACCTTGCAGTAAATTATGACGTCGTTGCAGTTCAGTCCGCAAACAACCGTTACTCACTATGTACCCCAAAAAAATCCTCAGAGTGGAGAACAATGAAAAGAATATTGAAAAAGAAAAAAAATTCACTCTAAACCCTCCAGACATTTCCTAAGAAACTTTGAAAAGTAAAATTGTTTTTAAAAAAAAAGTATAATATATAATCATATTTTTTTGAGTCTCTAAAAATCAGAAAACTACAAACAAAAATCGAATTTTGTAAAGAATGAGATTTGGAAAAATGTTTCGAAGAAATTGGCTTTCAAAAAGGCTTCGTCATTTATATCAATCTAAAAACAGGATTTTTTTTTTTCTTATTGAAATACAAAAACAGAACTGGGCGAAACCGAGGCTCACATGACAGAAGAAGCCTATAGTTATTCCAATGACCTAAAAACAAATCGTCACGTCAAACGCTTTTAATTTTAATTTTTTATTTTTTCAAACTTGTCTAAAAAAAAAATTCTATTTCACTGTAGTAAAAAAAAAAAAGATAAAAAAAAAAACCAAAGAGACCCTCGAAATAACTAAAAAGAAAAAATATTTTCAATGCTTTTAGTAGATCATTCGGTTTGTTACCACGGACTTCCTTCATCGTCTCAGACCCTCTTTTCGTTACTGAATGAATGAAATGAGATATTATATGGAATTTGTTTTATTGCTCCAACGTATAGATATGAAAAAGACGTACGTTATGAAAAAGATTTAAACAAAAAAAATTTTTTAATTTGATAATAATCATCATGTCGTCATGATTGTTACAATATGTAAAATGACATTGAAACGTATTATATAAGTAGGTGGGCAGGTACTACTCCGTGGCTACGTACGTTTATTCATTGCATATACGACACTCATCGGTTATCGTTTGATACGTTATCATTATAGTCATATTAGCCTTCCCATACTATATACTGCCTTATTTACTTACTGCACCAATGCAACGACCACCAGCGGAGTTTGTTTTACAATATTATCTCCAACCTCTCCTCTTTCTCTCTTATCTCTTATCTCGTATCTCTCTATGTTCTATGTCGCATAAAAACAGGTGCATCTCATCATATATATATATATATATATATATATATATATATCTTAAACGACCGGTTTCAAATGGACAGACGTGGCGACGAGGTTAAAGAAAGAGAAAAAATAAATAAATAAAATTGTAACGACTGTTTGAAATAAGTTTCATTTTATGAACATACCTATTCTACTTTAGAACAGTGATGAAAAGAAAAATTGGCGCATGCGCGCATCGCGAATGATCTACTTTTCCGTTTATGTACGTATATACAGCATATAAGATTGACATAGTGAATTGAAAAATTGAGGATTATAGAATAATTGGATGCGTGTATGCTCTCTAAATTTGAATCAGTGAATTGTCACTGATCATCAGCGAATAGTCACTGATGCCTCCAGTTATAAGTATACCATTGGAAATCAGTGAAAAGTCACTAATTTATCCAGTGAATTTGAATCACTGATGCAAATAGTGAAATTTTCACTTGGTGAATCAGCGAAAATTATTGGTTCTTATATATATTTGATCCGGTTGAAGATATTCTCGAAACGGAAAGACAATACGGTATATTCGACACATTTTTGTTTCGCGAGTCTTTATTGCAAGTAAAGAAAAAACAGACTCCTAACACAGATGAAACTTCTCCGTCTTCCATCTCGTCGGAGCGAGCCAAGACTGGACGCAGTGAGAAAACCTAACCTATCAAAAGTATAAGGAACTCAATGTAAGACAGTGAACAGCAATATTCACACAATTCATTGATTATTTGCAACTAACAAGCCAAATTGTGAAGAATTTTATAAATCCGCATGTGTACTTACGTTATGATTTTTACTGAACAGTTCACGTGGTTGAACCGACGCCCAAATCGGCACGCAACATATGAACGCGAACGATTTGGCGGTTAGTAGGCAGCTCCATGGCGGCTAGAGACTCGGCGTACGCGGCGCCCCAAGCGTTCGTCACAACAGTCACTGGCGAAACAGTGAAATTATGCACTGGTTCAGCAGTGGTAAAATCACTGCTGAAATGGACTTCACTGATACTCCAGTGAAAAAGGGTTCAGGACACTGTTTCTGCAGTGAAATACCAAGTCACTGATTCAATTAGTGAAATTTTCACTGATTCAAATTTAGAGAGTGCGATGCATAAACAAAAGACTAAAAAATAAATGAAAAATCGATTGAATCGAAGATATTGCAATTTTTTTTTTTACTGCCCCCTATTTTTTAGATCATAAAATTCGCTAAATTTCTGTTTTTCCAAATTTAAAGTATTCTCTCGAAATGAGGAATCGAATTTTCAATGATTATTCTAGAATCGGCATGATTTGAAGTATACATATATAACACAAACAATTAAATATAACGTCGTGTATTATAAGCGATACGACTAGATCATCATTTCTATAATAATAAACTAGAGCTGCTGCTGCTGCTGGTGCTCATATCGTGGTAAGACGCCGCTCTGTCAATACTACGAATAACAGTTATGACGTCATAGTATAATCGTAAATCACAATCTGGGGACGGATATATAGATGATTCAGAACGTATGTAACGATCATACACTTATATATATTATGCATGTAACGACAAAATATATACTTTTTTTTGTTCTATTTCAAGTTTTGTTTCTTCCAATCATGGTTTTTTCCACACGCAAGGCAAAAATTCAATCTCATTATTATGTACAACATCGTTTCTTCTTATTTTCTAAACACTTAATCAATTTATTGATTATCGTGTCGCGTTTTATTGAAGAATAAAAATTTCATGACTGAATTTGCTTAAAGAAAAAACACTTCAATCATGATCATGACTAATTCCTCAAACTGATTCACAAATTTACACAATGAAACGAAGAAACCAAACATTTAGAGAACAAAAATAAAATATGTTATATTTAAACATGATGTTATATTATAGATATATATTTATAGATTATAGATAGTCTTAGTAGTAATAATTATCCAGGTACTTTTCTATAATAATAATCGTCTAATTGCGTTAAATAATAATTGAAAAAAAAAAAATTAAATTTGTTGACAATGCAATTAATAATACGCATAGAGTTACTATACATCACAACAAACATCATATCTATAGATAATAAATGGTAAGTAATTATATACTCACGATGATGGGTTGGATAATTGTTGTTCGAAAGAAGTTTATACTCCATATCTTTTCGTATTATTTTTTTTCCAATAACGATCGTATAATTATTCCAATTCCGGGGCTATATATATATGACACAATATTTTTTTCTCTTCCACAAACAACACACATACAAAAACACAAACGGTATATTTATTATTATTATTATTATTTATGTGAATAATATTATTATTATTAGTTTTTTCCAAAATCTCATCACCAACAACTGTTTTGTTTTTTCTCACACTTTTATATTAGGTACTGTTCTTTTTTTTTTTTTTTTGTGCAATTTATTATTTCGACTCAATCTTCAATCACAAATGCTGTAATGAAAAATATAATTTTCTTTAATAAATAATTCAAAGATGAAAAAAAAAACACATGTTTATAGATTATTGATTTATATATTATCAACTGTATTTCTTGAAATATAATTCTTCATGTATAACATTATTATTCCCCTAAATTTTATTTACGTTAATTCGACCCGGTAGGAATTTTGGAAAAATTTCCCATACGACTAACGGTTCGAGGCTTCCACATGGACGAACTTTATCCGACAATCACGCGTCGTGCATGATTCGAGAGATTTATACACGTGATTTTTATTTCATTTTCTTATCAACGTCTGAATCTTCGTGTCATATAACGCATGTTACGTATCCGCTATTATAGATTATTTACGGGACCGAGGTAACCACATACCGAATTAGGTAATCGCCCCTCAATAATTTCTATGCTATCATTCGTGGTTTTGGACTTTGTTCAAGTTAAGTTTTTGTTATCGTAAGACTGACCTATTCACTCAAATTTGATATTATTCTCTTATTTTTATAGATTCTAAAAAAATAATTTAAAAAAAAATCAATTTTTCGTTTCATGGTTATAATTAGATAATTTAGAAAATTTATCCAGTGTCATTAAATTATACAATTTAACCCTTACAAATAGGAATTCACCATATTTTCATTCAACGAGAGAATATAACCTGATATTGATGATGATATGAGTTGATATGACCTGATAAAACCCAAAATTTATTTTTGTATGTCGTTCAAGATTCAAAGTAATATGACGTCACTGTTACAATCTAGGTACCACCCATGCCGTAGCTAACTAACAATAAGTGTGGTGTCGCGGTATTGGTAGTGGTGATAGAATATAGTAGCGGTACGCTCCAAATTTATCAAAGCACGATCATCGCATCCCGTCGCCCATGCCGGTATAGTAGTAGTCAAGCGATCGAGAAAGAGAGAACGACCGAACGAGTAAGAGAGAGAGAGAGAGAGAGAGAGAGAAAGAGAGGGAGAAGCGAGAGATTGGCAAAACAGATAATACGATAACGTATGAATGAACGGACTCCGTACGTCGCGGCTCGCTCCGGGCCATCATCACACCACGTGTCCTGGCTGCGGAACAAACTTATTAGCCTATTATGTGTGTATGTATATGTATTTTATAACTATATAATACGACTATATTCGAATTTTATAATAACAAGCATGATTATAAATTTTTTTTTTTTTTCAACCATATTGTGTAATAGAAAAAAATAACCCGTTTGGAAAGAATTTTCAACAAATTGAATGACAAAATAAAAAAAAAATTAAAAAAATTCAAAGAATTGGAGTAACCTTATTTCCTCATATCATCCGTTGACTCGAATTGATCGATTTTTCATATTACAAATAAAAAATTGTTTGTATATCTAAACGAACCTGCACAAAAAAATTGATTGAAAACCAGACAAATTTTTGTTGTAAATTTGAACAATTAAACATTTTTATAAATAATGAATATAAGATAACTAAGAAATTGTTTCCTACAAAAGTTGTTAGTTTTGACCTAACAAATTTTTTGTTGAACAAAACAAGTCATGTTCCCATTTAAAAAAAACATGTTTTCCATTTTTACGCCACCATTTATTGTTATTACATAAAATTGAAAAAATTATTTTTGAACGTCCCCCTCGAAATCCTAAAAGTTTAATACTACTTATTACTCGATCCGAGCAGTACTTTCCGAGATAAATCAGGTGTAAGATTAAAATGGGACACCCGGTATAAGGTAGTGGAACAACGGAATTTTAATCTTGAAAAAAAGATTTAAAAAAAATTATGCAACACGTACCGAATGATTACGTTCGATTTAATTGTCCATCTGATTCAATTTTTTTTATTATCATCATTATCCCTGATTTTGTGTTGTTTTTTTTTTCAACTTTTCGTAAAATATTGAATGAAGCTGAAGCTAGCAGCCATAGTTGGCAGCGCCAAAAGTGGAATTTTTATATAGCTGCTAGCTTCAGCTTCATAAATATTGAAAATAATTGTTTGAAAACAAACAAACAATACAAAAAAAAAAAAAAGATGTAATTATATTGTAACTATAATGCAAAGTCACTGAAAGGCAAATAATAAAATGAAGAAAGAGAATAGAATAACGACACGAATAATTAACGACATTTTACACAAAACTTCTGTATATAATACATAAACGTATATATCTATATCTATCATGCGTGTATATGTGCGTATCCGCTAATTTATGAACGTTTTTCTAACGTCACACACACACACGCACACACAATGTGTATTGACACTCGTGTGTGAAAAGAAAGAATTCTAATCGCGTAGATGCGTGGTAGTTAGGCAGGTATTTTTTGTTTATTATTATTGACTTATAGGGTACAATCTACATAATCGAGAGCCACGGTGACGTGTGTGGCGACATATTCCCCCTTTAATTTACGGAGCCGATTTCAATCCCCGATGGGTGAGGCTACACGTGTCTCTCTTACAGATAAAATCTAACTTCACAGGCTTATTTATTTAGACAATTTCACGTTATAATTTTCATATACATTAGTTCGTTAATTTCAACGGAAACTGAAATTATTTCGGATTATTCTTTCGATATCATCGATCATTTTTAACGATTTTAATGATTTTCAATATTTTTCACTCTTAATTTTTGCGATGTAAAACCGAAACAATGAAAAAATCGAGGAAAAAATTCTCTGTCATTAAACACGTAGTTTATTTACTTATTGATTCATTAATTTTCTCATACCTCAATACTTTCGATTATATTTTTAAATTTCGTAAAATCGTCACAATTTTCTTGAATTCTTTTTTTAAAATAAAATTTATTCTAATTCATTACAAATTATATTCAACCATTTTATATTCAAATTATCTTTTACGTTTACGCTGATA
The DNA here is from genome assembly GCA_018257835.1 of Euura lappo. Taxonomy (NCBI): domain Eukaryota; kingdom Metazoa; phylum Arthropoda; class Insecta; order Hymenoptera; family Tenthredinidae; genus Euura; species Euura lappo. The sequence goes on from JAEUYN010001726.1 coordinate 13,279, forward strand.
ATATTTTCTTCTTCTATCTCTCTCCATACAGAGAATAAGAAAATTTTCCCAACAACAACAACAAAAAAAAAACCCGTGTGAAATTTATTCAAATAAACAAAAAATGAGAAAAAAAACAAAACAAAACAAACATACATCGTTCAACATGCGTAAAACGAAGGCTAAGGTCTTATCAATAAATAAGCGCGCCAGCTAGGTGACGTACAAGTCAAATACATAAACGACGCACGTTCCGTATGATATTTATTATTTGCACGTCAAACCTAATCCAACGCCGTTGAGAATGGCGGGCGCAAGTAGCGCTAAGTGTGGTAAGAAACTTTTATCTTTCTTTTTTCTTGTTCGCGTTGTTCTACACACACGTAACTATTGACTAGAGTTGTAGTTTATTACGCACGATACCGTCATAAACTCCTACGATACGATACGATACGATACGATACGATACGAGAGGTACTGAACTAGTCATAACAAACCAACAAACATTCTTGCAGACCAAAAGCTTTTTTTCTTATCATTTCAAGGGGACCAGTACAGCGTGATTTTTGAAAATAGTCCATTTTTCGTTCTGTAATTAACTTTGGATAAGATATTAATGATTTTATACTGGTCCGCTCAAAAAACGCAAGTATACACACGAATTAACAGAACGTAAACCGAGAAGAAGAGACAAAGTGAATAAAAAGTAAATAATAAATGAATAAAGAAAAAAGATGCTCAAAAGTTTAAATTCAGCTTACAGACGCTGGACTTCGGACAATTATAGAGATAAATAAATAAATAATGAATAAAAAAACGCGATCGAATAATTCTTGTTACTCTACGTAAGATAAACAAAAACTTGTTCGTTTATTTAGCTATAATGTATTCGAAATGCTTGACAGTGTGAAAATTGTGTGACTGACGAGTCCAAAACATACCCACGCTCTTTTCATCTCCCTCACTCTTTTCTACTTGACGGGATACGTGTTCCAGCGCGCGCAATAGGGCGGGTAGAGTGTATACGGGGTTAGCGCGAGTAGCGGGTAGCGGGTAAACCTGCGTCGTCGTTTAGCGCAGACAGAAGTCCGCGCCCCTGGTTAAGGTATTGAGGTAAGGTAAGGACGTATAAGCGGCAAAATAATAAACAATCTTTACTATAAATCAGGTCTTAAGAGAAAAAAAAACATATGTATTTATATTTATATTTATATTTATATTCATTCGATGCACAAACGATATCAATTAGAAAAAAAAACACACACACACTTCGATTTTTGTATTATACATATTTATTTATTTTTATATCTTTGATTGAATTCATCAATCGCTTTTTAATTACCGTAGGAGAATGAAGAAAGACAATTTAAAAGAAAAAAATTGTTATTGCTGACGCAACAATAACAGAAGACGCACTCGACACGATAGAACGAATGAATGAATGAATCTGACTGGATTTCCCGCGAGGTGAAACCCACCAGCTCACTGACAACACTTTCTCGTATTTGGTTGATCAATCGTAATCAACCCGGTAATATTGTTTCGAATGTAAACAGTGCCGTAGGTTTTAACGAATGTATTCAATCGTCGATAAAACACGAGTTCGGTAGTCCCGCACGGCTCGCGTGGTTATCGCGTGGTTCCTCCCGTAGTACTACCACACCACGGCAACTGGCGCAGGTCCTCGCTCCCTCCCTAAAGAGCCAGTTTCTCTCCACGCTCCGCGTTTCTCTCTTTCATTCGTCGATCCGGTGTTCCGTCTCTGTCTCCGTCTCGATCGGTCTCGGTATCCCCTCTCCCTCCTCCTCTCTGTCTCACTCGAACTCTGTCTTCTTTTGATTTGGTTGCGTGCGCGCGCGCATTGTGTACCGAACCCGCGCCACTCACTACTCGACGAGCTGCGCAGCGCGGCGGCTTGCGGCTAGGCCAGTTTCGCTCTCTTTCTTCTCTCTCTCTCTCTCTCTCTCTCTCTCTCGCTCTTTCCAGTTTCGGCCACTGACGCCACTCGACAAACACGACAGAACGACGGGAAGCACCGAAAAGTCCGTTGACGAACGACGCCCTAGCATTTCTTTACATGCTTTTCTCTCACTCTCTCTTTCTCTCGAAATTTCGTTATTCATTCATTTATTTGAATGGAAGATTTTATTTCTATTGAATTTCGTAGTAGTAATATTCTAATATCGCTTACATTTACATGATATGAGTGACACATTTTTTTCTTCTTATAGTTCAATTAATAATTCATAATATTTTATGTATTCACAATCTTCTACTGAATTTATAGATGTTTATTTATTTTTTGTCTTGTTAATTACTTGATAATTCACTCTTCAGTTTCTCTTTCTTTTCTTTTTTTCAGTTATTAAAAGTCAAGATTAGAGTAGAGATTGAAATTTAAAAACAAAACAAAAATGGGTTAAAAAGAGTTTGATTTCATTGTTATTTTCACTTTATCTTCAATGATTCGGATTATATTCGATATATAAATAATTTACAAACTTATTTACTCATCTTAGAATAAAACAAAAATAATACATAGTAACAATCATTTAATTATATGAATAAACAAATGAAGAAATTAATAAACATGGATCAGAACTCGTGTCAATGAATGCAATTGATGCTGTAAAAATTGAAAACTCAATTTATTATTACATAGATTCGCGGATTTTGTTACATAATTCTGGAATTGCGGTAAATGAATAATATATCAATTTTTTTTCCATCAAAATTAATGTTATAACAAAAATGAAATCAAGAAAAATGCCTGAATTTAATGTAAATAACTGACAACATCCAATCAAAATGATAAATTTCAAAATTTGACATTAAAAAAAAAAAAATAAATATAAAAATCGTGTCAAGGTACATTTTTCCTTGTTGATTGCTGGTTACTATCGATCATTCGAATTATCCAATTAAAAAATGTCTATTAACATCATAATATTATCAAGTGACGAAGAGAAGAAGCGATAAGAAAAAAAGACATACCACACGCACACTAAATTTGTTGTTTTCAAAGTTCTGTACAAATTCTTATTAGTTATCAGAGATTAGATTAGATTACGTGAACCGAGACATAATAAATACATAATCGAACGCTAATTGCATACACACGGAAAGGAATGACAAATATACAATGTCCAAAAAATATGTGTAAATGTGTGCGTCTGTAAGCAAATAATAAATAAGAAAGCCAGAAGCAGAAGAATCAAAAGAATCCACAGAATCTAGAGAGTCTACGTTATTTCCGAAGCGTCTACGTGCGACGCGACGGGGACGACGAGTCACGACCTTGCGACGTCTCTCGAGTCTCTACTCTCTGTTCCGATCGCAGCAATTGCTGCTGCTGCTGCTACAGCACAGGAAACGAGAGAGAGAGAGAGCTAGCGCTGTAGTGAAAATCTCCCGCCAACTCGCGTGTGGCGTAGGTCGTTGTCGACGCGCTCTCACACTCCCTGACGTCACGTTTACGTCATCGAGCGCTCTGCGCTCGCTCGCTCTGAGGCCGGTAGCTCTAGCTTGGATTCTCGGTGGGCGATCGATTCCCGCGCTTTTGCGTCGCGGACGGATGTGACCGTATATTTAATTCATTATCGCGCTTTAAGCTTCGAACTCATTCAAGCATCGAAGAGTCGGACGATGTTCGATATATACGTAGAAATCAATGAGAGAAAAAAGCATCGAAAAATTGATTCTTTTAATTTGGATAATATTATGAATGCGAGATGATGGATACAATCGATTAAAAATAATTTAATGAATATTCGCGATTTGATTCTAATATTTGTAATTAAATTGAATAAAGTGAAATTGTAATTAATTTAAAAATACGATTTACAGTTCATAGAATAGAAATTAAAGATTTACTGAATAATAGAAATTTGGTAAATCTTTCATTTTGAAAATGTTTCATCCAATCTTCGTGATTCGAATGTCGTTATAAAAAATTCGAAACATAATATGTATGACTGTCAAAATTCAATTACGAATAAAAAAAAAAATGGTCCGAGTTTTCCTTTTTCTTTCTCTTTAAAAAATTATATTTAATTATTAATTACGTCGAATGAATCTTATAAAAATTATTCACAAATTTCTCTTCCATTCGTCACACATGGCGAATAAAAAATTGCGATTTCGTCTCGATCGTCTCAAACCATGGAAGAATTATCAACGTCGCGGTAATCGGTTCAATAAACGGAACCTACGCCGAGGATGAACCCAGAGTCTCGAGACTCCTAGCCGCGCTTATATAGCGTGGGCCGTAGATAGACGTAGTTGTGCAATAGAGAGCGGAGTCCCACAGAGAGGGACGGAGAAATAACAAACCCACGCCTGCGCCACGTGGGGGGTGGGGTGAGTCGGGTTACGTTTATTTCCTAGAGTCGTCGTTTCCGCGCGTTACGCCCGAGCCGCGATGCGGCGTAGCTGGAAGAGTGGAGAGTCGAAGAGGTGAAAGAAGGTCGCCAGCTACGCGACGCATCCGCGTCCGTCCGCCGGAGGAGGGAGGAGGGAGGAGTAGAGGAGGGAGAAGAACCGCGCGTTGGAGTCTGGCTCGGGAAGCGAGCTGCGAGCGTAGGGTGGTCGATCGATACCTGCACACGACGTCGACGACAAGGACGCAGTGATAACAAATAACAATGCAGCGTGGAGATCAGTCCCACAATATCCCAGAAACCGGTAATGGTGGAATAAAAAGATATACAAACGTCCGTTACAGAACATCGATACGGAAATAGATTGAGAAGAAAAAGACGAGTTTCTAATAACCATTTTTTTTTCGTTATTCATCATTTATTCTCTCTAAATAATTTGTAATTTGTAAATTTGTAATTTGTAAATAAAAGTAATTTGATTGTGTGACTCTATCGTTCGTCTCTTTACATTATGATGGTGATGATATCGGACTATACGAACCAATTTCATTCGTTATGCCTCTAACTGAGGAACGGCACTCAATTCGAGTGCATTCAGACCACAGAAAGGCCGAAAAAAACTGATTTACAGTTTTTTTATTAAAAATCTTTCGAGTAAAAATTCCCCCGGCCCGGATTCGAACCGGGACCTCCGCATCTGTACTGCGGCGCCTTGTCCAATTTGACCACCGAGGGGCTAGGAGAATCTTTACTCGAAAGAGATGTTGTGATTGACTATATATAAAAAGATTTTTAATACTCGAAAGATTTTTAATAAAAAACTGTAAATCAGTTTTTTTCGGCCTTTCTGTGGTCTGAATGCACTCGAATTGAGTGCCGTTCCTCAGTTAGAGGCATAACGAATGAAATTGGTTCGTATAGTCCGATATCATCACCATCATAATGTAAAGAGACGAACGATAGAGTCACACAAACAAATACACTCGACACTGGGACGAGGCAGTGTCTCTAATATATATAGTCAATCACAACATCTCTTTCGAGTAAAGATTCTCCTAGCCCCTCGGTGGTCAAATTGGACAAGGCGCCGCAGTACAGATGCGGAGGTCCCGGTTCGAATCCGGGCCGGGGGAATTTTTACTCGAAAGATTTTTAATAAAAAAACTGTAAATCAGTTTTTTCGGCCTTTTCTGTGGTCTGAATGCACTCGAATTGAGTGCCGTTCCTCAGTTAGAGGCATAACGAATGAAATTGGTTCGTATAGTCCGATATCATCACCATCATAAAGTAATTTGAGTTTGCCCTTTGGCCTGACTAGGCTACGGCATAAATAAACTAATCTAATCTAATCTAAATAGAATCTTCAGATATTTTATATCTTTTTTTTTTACGAAATCTGCACATTATTATTTTTTTTCATGTATGCTTTTTAAATTCATTTTATTGTTATTGCGACAAGAAAAATATTTGATTTTGTACCATACGTTTTGAGAATTTTCTTTTTCTGAATTTTGACTACTTTTATATTGTTTTATAATTATTGGCAGAAATCAAATCTGGGTCAAATGTGATGAGTTTCAACCTGAATGAATATAAAAAATTTCACAGAAGTTCGACTATCTTCAAAACAAACTTTCATTAGCCATAATAATTGATTGCGGAAATAAAAAATCAACATCAAAAACGCAAAATACATATTGGAAATAAACGGAATAAAGGTTGAATTTAGGAAGTTGGTGCAGCAAAAAAGGCATAAATACAAAAAGAAAAACTAAGAGAATTTAGAGAGTCAGTTTTCGTTATAATTGACTTTTCTTCTTTCTTTTTTTTTTCACATTCCGAACTTACACAGTTTTTTTAAGTAAACTCTTTGAATTTTTTTAGGTAACGAAAAAATTGTAATTTTATACCTAATGGGAAATAATTGTATGAATTTGAACATGAATATAATCAACGAAATAAAGCAAAAAAAAAAAACTTCAAGTATCTCCCTGATAAGTTGTTAATTACTAAATTAGGCAAAAAGTAGTAATGCGTGAATAATCGTATGTAACCCCTTTTTTCACCCGCTTGTGTTTTTCTCTTTGGTGCAATAAAAAGACGATACTGCTCGTGTTATTTCCGAGATGAGCGTTTTACATAGAAAAGAATATGATGCAAAAACTGCGAGACTTTAGTAGAGTTTGTTTCTTTTTTTTTCCTATTTTTTTTTTTTTTTGTTATTGTCTTTCTATATATCTTCGATTCTTTATACTAAAAAAAATAAAAAAAATAAAAAAAGAAAAAAATACCTCGCAATCATAATATCGTGAAACAATTCCAAGCCCATAAGTTGTAATAACGATCATACATATATATCATAGTATTATGTATTGCCCGCGTTGCTAAAGCACATAAAGTTTGACTTCGCTTTGCTTACTTCAATTTATATATATGCTATATATGTATTTGTACGCAAGTATATCCACCTAATGATGTATTGCGTATATACATATGTAATATCATAATCACACCGTGTCAAACAGCAGACGCTCGTGCGCTAGGTGCTAAGTTTCTAAAATGTAACACGAGTAATACATACATACATAGTACATACATACATAGAGGCTGGGGTCGCCAACGAAAGTCACACGCGTACCTATGTAGGTTTACATATATGACGAAGGAGGCACAGTACAAAACGGCGATCTTTCACTCTTGATAAGGGGTGTATTGAGACTGATTGTGAGACAAATTAATTTGCACAGCAAAAAAAAATGAACAAAAAACAAAAACATCAAATGAACAATTATTTGTTTCAATCAGTATTATCATTACTGCTAATCAGTGCTTGGCGGCAGCAAAGTGCATGGTGTAATTGATTACATTATCATTACAAATTAAAGCTGTTATTTGTAATTGAAAAAAAATCAATTAGAAATCACTTCAGTAATTCAGTAATTACAAATTAAAATTCTAATGGTTAATGGATTTGAGTTTAATCACAAATTAAAATTGTAATGGTTAGTGAATTTCGGTTTATCTAATTTGTAATTCGTAAAATTACAAATTCGTCGCTGCTGATACGATTGAGGCTAAGAAAAAAAAGAAAGAAGGAATAAATGGATAGAAAAATTGCAACTCAAAAATACAAAAAGGGGAAACAAACAAAAAAAAAAAACAAAAAACAGATTCACAGTCAAATTTTCGCGGTATTGTTTATAGAAATTCCACTACATAACCCTTTTTTCCACATCGCATGCCTAGGGTATAACTTAAATTGATCAGAATATATTATATGTATCACTAGGTAGAAATTTATCAGAGAATCACCTTGAAACAATCGATACATCGAGACAGCGATTTATATACGATATAAAATATAAAATACATACATCTGCCCGGGGGATGCCACGCCATGCCGTCTTCGACTATCGTGCGTAGCTCCTCGTTTCGCCGCGGCGCGGCGCGGCGCGCGGCAGGATCCTTTTGAACCGAGACCCCGTGATGTTATCGCTGCGTCTCTCTCATACCCGCTATTCGTAACGGCGTGTTGTCGTTCGTTCTCTCTTCACTTTCTCTCTCTCTCTCGCCCTCTACGTCTGTACGTAGTACCTACGCTCGGCTGCGCACTATCCGTCGTATTAAACTGAACGAGAGACGGGTCGATGCCCGATGCCCTCCTGTTTTCGTTCGGTCTCGCTCTATCCGGTACCTTCTTCCCATATACCACTCTCTCTCTCGCTCTTTGGCTAACGCGTAGAACTGAACTGGGAAGGTTTTAACCTGTATATGTATGTAGTATTAATGTATGTAGGTACACATATGCGTGTGTATGCGGTGTATACTTGTACCTACGCGATGCCTGCGGGAAAAACTCGAGGCGTGGCGGGTCTTACACGCTTCGAAACGAATCACATTACTCAGTTTTATGCACGCATTGATTGAATTTTTTTATTAATTGTTTCAATTTTTACCTCGATTAGGATAAACGTCGTACCAATTGACGGGAAGATGGATAGAAATTATTGGATTTGAATTCAGATCGTATATTATTTCGAAATTCTAATTCATTATTATTATTGTTTATTTTAATTACAATTTCGAATTCGTGTGTGGGTAATTTTATTCAACGAAGTGACTGGAGTTTAATCTACTTGAAATTTGGAAAATTGAAAATCAACATCGTAATTTGATGAATCATTAAGAATTTGATTGAAATAATGACGATGACGGTAAATTTTTCAATTCATTATATCAGTAATAATGAAATTTTTCAAGTTTGATCATAATGAATCTAAGGGATTCCAACTTTATATCGTCAAATGAATCACATTAGGTGTAAAATTAATTAAATATCTATATGTATACCTATTAAAAAAATAAAATAAAATATCTAGTGATTGAATTCAATTAGAATTAATTATCAGACTGATTATTCAAATCGTTTCCAATTACGTCGACTCTTCTCTCAACCACGTGTAAATCGACGGTTTAAAAAAAATGCACGATTAAAAGTTCATATCGCTCAATTTTACGTTCATTGTGATAAAGCGTCGACTATGAGTGATCACTTTATCGGGTATTGCCCCAAGGGTGTTTAAAAATATACGTTTTCCGCCCCTTCTCCCCCCTTCTCCCCCCTTCTCCCCCGCACATTGATTGTATAATTTGTAACCCTCGAGGGATTCGTTTGTTCGTATATCCTGTTAGTTTTTTGCGTGATAAACGTACGTTAGGTTTTTAAACATATATCATAGTAGGTAAATACTTTTTTTCATCGCGTGGTGCGTTCAGTAAGGTCCGGATACTCGGGTTACCGGAATCACACATTTCATTGAAACTAACAAAAATTAAGAAATGACTAATATTCACTCCACTAAAGTGACAAATAGTGCCAGGGGGACCGGGGTGACTTGAAAAAGTGACTTTTACTTTCCTTGAGTGTCATTATCGCTCTACAAGGGTGAAAAAAAGTCACTAATAATTCAAAAGTGATAAAAGAGGAAATAGTCACTCGGAAGAATTTAGATAATATAATCCCACTATCGATGATATATTCGAGGCGACTAATTTTTTTTTTTTTTTCACATCTCATACATTAATGTAAGTGGAAATGGAACAGTTTTGAATCATTCAGATGTATAATGTATATTCTTACGTGTGATGATTGCGACAGCTCTGAGAAATTTCGTGACACCACCAGAGCCGATAAATCTTACGGTAATCGTGTCCCAAGTAGATATTTTTATTCTACTATTTTATGCGACATGGTTATTCCCTACACTGTTAGGAATTTCTGTATTATATGCTTTTTGTATACAAAAATTTAACTTTTTCAATATTTGAATATTCGTAATACAGTTTTGATAATTCAAAATCATTTTGAAATTTCGTAACCAAGATTATACTAAATTTTATATATACAGAATGTTTTGAAAATTTGGCTGAATACTCATATGATATGAAAATTCATGATAATTTCAATCGAAAATCGGTTTCCACCGCTGCAATAATTGCTGAATCGGATCATAAAATATTACAGAAGCAACCAAAAAATGATAATTTTACGCTTTTAATCGGATGGACTATCGATAATTGACTGAAACACCGCTTTGTCACTGAAAACTAAAAAAAAATCATAGTACGTTTTCAATCTCCAAAACAGTTTCATGAATTTATTAGAGCCATATCAATATGGAGATATAGTGATTGAAAACTCGGTATGTTTTTTCAATATCCAGACAAAAATATGAAATTTTCAGATGTTTTATATTAATTTTCTCTCAATCACCAGGATTTGTAAATTTCATTTCTGTATGCATAAGAAATTTCAAGATAGGTATTTTTAATACGAGTGCCGCGGAAAGCTCGCGGTTTCATTTATATGTAGCAGCTAATCATGATATTGATACCGATCGACCCACAGACCCTATCAAAAAGTTATCAGTTATACCTATACACGGTACGTATATATAGTAATTCTCAGAATAATAAATACTCTGATTTGATAGACGTCGAGAGTAATGCGTAATAACTTTCACTCTTCTGGTTTGGATGAAAGTTATCAAAGTTTAAACGACTAGCCATCACATCGATATCACACCGATACATGGATGCTGATTGGACCACCCGCTGCGTAATTTATCCTTATGCTACACGTGCAGTCTAGAGGAATGATTTGTTATACCAATATTATAGCTGTATATTGTGTTTGATATGGTATATCATTCGTTCTTCTTAAAGTTTATGTAGCGTAGCACATGCACATAAATATTTTTTTCACCACACCCCTGATCAGACCACAATTTTAAGTTGACTTTTTTTCGCGTACTATTTTCATCACAGATTAACCTCGTAGAGCCTAAATACCTGTTTTTAGACTACATCTTCGTGGTTTTTCGAAAAAATTTAGATACCGCAAATCCCTGCATGCTCTCTAAATTTGAATCACTGAATTGTCACTGATCATCAGCGAATAGTCACTGATGCCTCCAGTTATAAGTATACCACTGGAAATCAGTGAAAAGTCACTAATTTATCCAGTGAATTTGAATCACTGATTCAAATAGTGAAATTTTCACCGATTGAATCAGCGAAAATTATTGGTTCTTATATATATTTGATCCGGTTGAAGATATTCTCGAAACGGAAAGACAATACGGTATATTCGACACATTTTTGTTTCGCGAGTCTTTATTGCAAGTAAAGAAAAAACAGACTCCTAACGCAGATGAAACTTCTCCGTCGCCCATCTCGTCGGAGCGAGCCAAGACTGGACGCAGTGAGAAAACCTAACCTATAAAAAGTATAAGGAATTCAATGTAAGACAGTGAACAGCAATATTCACACAATTCATTGATTATTTGCAACTAACAAGCCAAATTGTGAACAATTTTATAAATCCGTATGTGTACTTACGTTGTGATTTTTACTGAACAGTTCGCGTGGTTGAACCGACGCCCAAATCGGCACGCAACATATGAACGCGAACGATTTGGCGGTTAGTAGGCAGCTCCATGGCGGCTAGAGACTCGGCGTACGCGGCGCCTCTAGCGTTCGTCACAAAAGTCACTGACGAAACAGTGAAGTTATGCACTGGTTCAGCAGTGGTAAAATCACTGCTGAAATGGACTTCACTGATACTCCAGTGAAAAAGGGTTCAAGTCACTGTTTCTGCAGTGAAATACCAAGTCATTGATTCAATTAGTGAAATTTTCACTGATTCAAATTTAGAGAGTGCGTATGATTGCTCGGGCTAGTCTATTGAACATTCAGGAAAATCAACAGCCCTGTTATGTATAGTGATAACTGTGAGGAGGAGGAGGTACGATTTTAAGATACAAAAATCCCAAAAAATAAATAGTTTTTAGAATTTTCGATTTTTATCGCTGATTTTTTATGTCGTAGTTCTAGCGCTGAAACGATGCTTAACCAATTTTTTGGGAGTTGCGAATGTTTTTAAACTCAATATTTTTCGACAGTTTTGAAAAATCTGGAAAAACATGGAATTTCTGTTGATAATGTAGAACAACCTACCACTCTCCGAAAATATTGGCAAAATTTTTCTTCCATTTTTTTTTTTTTTAATCATTAAATCATTTTTTCCTCAAATAATGAAATGTAGATCGTCCTCGCTTCCCACGGTCGAGGTCCGAGTACGACTGTACTCGGCAAGTCGGCTTCGCACTGACTGGAGGGGGGGGGGGATACCGCACAGTTAATGATAAGGCCAGGCACCCGGCGAGGATGCCGAAGTGTCTACAACCGTCAGGGCACCGTATCGCCTAAAGCTTATATATTTATTATGAATAATACATGTACCTTAGATAGAACATACGCTCCTACCTGGCGAGATTCAAGATTGAAGATAGTCATCGTTGACGATAGTATAACGAAGTATATTTCTGAAGGTTTTTGATTAATCATTGAGAGATAAAATATTACAGCTCTTGTATAATAACATTTTTTTAATTATACCTACGTGCAGCGTTTCGACCATATCATAATTTTTATTGGAATTGTTGAATATTAACAAGATTTCTTTTTTTAAATGATTCAAAATCGTCCTTTTCTCTGTTCATTTTCCAAAGTAATATTTCTTATTTTTCTACTTGTTTGTACGAAATTTAAAAAATGTTCAACATATGTTTGATTTTTTTTTATTATTATTATACCGAAATGAACAATTTACTGTTTCTTTTATTTGGATAACATTTATTATTACGTCATTTGACACCCGATGAACGAAGATAAACAAAAAGGAAATGACTAATTTATTGGAAAATCATTAATTATTATCTTCTATAAATGACTTCAGACTGTTTTAATATTATTTATTCTCATACAGTTTGGATTTATTTTTCAAATACCTTGACCGCGGGTCGGACCCGGAATAGTTTACGGTATGACTCATAACGATACCTACCTACGCTATCGATGAGGAATGTCGGGTGTATCAGCAATTACCCCTCCCACTGATTGTAAATTGCGAGAGTATATATAATACGCGTGCAAAACACCTTATCACAAGTCTAAATTACGCATAAAGTTGCCTTTGCTGATTAAACAATAATAATAATAATAATAATAATAATAATAATAATAATAAACATGAAAAATGTTAACATACATATTTTATCAACACTTGAAACGCGAAGAGTAAAAGTCAGAAAGTAGAGTAATTAGTCAGTGAGCAAAAGTAAGTTTATCTTTTTTTCTTGAAAAATATTAATTTTGAATGATTTTTTGATTTTTATATCAGATAAGGGGGCGTCCACAAATTACGTGAGGCGTTTAGGGGGGGGGAGGGGGTCGAGCCGAATCTCACCCAATATCACTTAATTTTTTGTTTATTCATAAATTATGTTTTTTTTATTAGAAATCCAACGCAATCAAGCAAAATACGCATTTTGAAAAATCTCACGTGGGTTAAGAGAAGGCGGGGCAAAATGCAATCATACATCCTCCTAAGCTACTCAGTTTTTTCTACTTCCGTGACGGTTAATTATTTCTTCACTCGAGTGTCAGTGTCTTCAATCTGACCGCCGCGCTGCGCGCATGCAGCTCTATACGTGATCGAAAATTATTTATCTTTCATGATATACCCCCCGTAAGTGAACGTTAATCGTATTATAGTTTGTTGAATTCCTCGAAGCAGTTCAATGACACACGCACACGTATAAAGTCACACGGTGTACGCGGTAGTTTGAATTTCGTAATGAATTCCTTACCGATATGCGTATTGCGTGCAGTGTATACACAGCTGTGTTCCGGGTACATATACAATAAATACCTGAAATGTGTGACGCATACATGAATTACGAAACTCAAATTAGGTCTATTACCCATATAACAGATACACTGAGAAAAGAGTTTCTTTATACCAAATAAACGCATTTATTTGAAAATTTCGCGAAATATTCGTTAGCTGTGAAAGAATATCTTAACATGAAGTAAATATACATGTTGTTTCTACTACTGTGGAAATTCCGTAGTATTCACATTAAATAAAGCATTCGGTTGAGACAGAAATCACACGATGTCTCCTCAAATACAGATTTATTAACATTTAACAAATCTTACATGAGGGTTGGAGATTTGATGTAATTCGTGCGTAGTAGTCTGTACGCTTGCCGCTAGAGGTGAGAGCGGCGCTGAATACTCTAGCTACACTCTCGCGAGTAAAAACGCGCCAGTCATAATACATTCACCGACGTGAGGCGCGTCATTCGAAGCTCGAGGCGAACCCGTTCCTGGGCATTGTTTGGGCAGCATATTTTAGGCATGCACTATCTTTTTCGGTGGAAATAGTGAAGACAATCCAACAGTCACTTATCACGTTAAAAAAAAATAAATTGGTACATGACGTCTTAGTCAATACCTGATTCGTCTAAAAAAAAATATCATCATTCGTGGATAACTGCACTGATAGAAAAGCACAATTTTTTAACTATTAGTAGTTGAACTTCATGATCGTTCTCCTGAAACAACAGGTGCGGGTTGAAGAGAAATACAAGATTTCTTAACTATTAAGAAATCCTCATTCCATTATCGTGTTTGATCGTCTGATATAACTGGACGCGAATTTTAAGGAAATTGATGATTCGTTAACTATTAAGAAATCTTTATTTGAGACAAAGAAACACACTCAAATGAATGATTTCTTAACTATGACTAGATGTATATTTGCTTATAGGTATACAAATATACGATTCGTTAACTGTTAACGAACTTTGTTAACAACAACAAAACTCTTTTCTCAGTGTATATATGACCACTTGTGAGTACCCTGAAATTTCCTCATCGCGTTAACAAAAGGAACAAACCGATTCAGGCTGCCAACGATTTTTTTTTTATTTTTTTTTCTTCAAACTATCATCATTTAATTCGAATTTCTGAAAATTTAACGACGAATTCGTTTAATCTGTGTCCCAAAAAAAACTTTCGGGTACCAATTTTGATGGAGATCTGAATATTTTTCACCATATTTGAGTCGCCATTTTGAATTTTGCTAATCTGCGTTCAGATTCGCGATCAGTGACCCAAAATATGTCCCTATACCGATTCTCGTCATTTTTATATAATTCATATCATATCATAATTTTGTTATTCAAATTATTCGAAAAGTACTGAACCAATCAAGGCGAAAATTTAATCAGTTCTAGGTTTGGAAAAGCCTCGTCGATTGAGACCAAAACGATGAAGATCCGGTTCTTCGTTCTCGAAATATCGGAATACTAAAGAACTGATCTAGTAAAAATTAAACTCTTCATTTTCGGATTAATTAAATTCCTCCATGTCCGCTAAAAAGCGATGTGTGAGACTGACGATTGTTGAGGAAAATACGAGAAACAGCGTCTTCCGGAACGCCAATCGATCGACCCAACGATCAGGGACCAATCATTCGAACGTTCTAAATTCTATTGAACGAAATTGATTGTGTGAAACAGCTTTTGATCATTGAACAAGAAGATCGACGGTCTTTTTACTCTTTTCAATCACATCTGGATACGATATTCAAAAATATTGTTTTCCTATATCAATAATTTCGATGATACCAAATGTGATGATATATTTTTTTCGGAAATTATTCTAAAATTAGTGTGAATGATAAAAAAATGTGATATTGATTTGAATGATAAAGAATTTGTAGAAAACTATTCTGATTTTTTTCAGATCGGGAGATTGAAAACTGAAATTTTATTCAGAGGCGTTGATACGATGATCATATAGAAAATAGAAGCGTAATTTATAATCAAATATGTTCCACAACTGGGATTTTTCACGTAGTTTTTTTTTTATCTCATATATCATTAGTTTGCCAAAAAAAATAATCAGGTCATATTTTTTCTTTTCTCAATTAAAGAAAAAAAAAATTGAAGGAAATACAACGGATCGAAAATTACTACGTTGTGACGTCACCGTATTTAATTGCTTGTGACTTTTTTGATCATTTGAATTTATTAATCATCATTTAAATCATTCGAAAAAAATGTTGATGCAAAATTCCAACTCGCTGGTTCGCCAACGAGTCGGAGGCCTCATGACTTATATTATATCCCTTATTTCTCTTCAATATCGCGATTACTTTACGAGATGAATTTGATAATGATGTAGAGGAAGTGAAACACAGATCGCTAATAATGATAATAATAATAATAATAATAATAATAATAATAATAATAATAATAATAATAATAATAATAATAATAATAATAATAATAATGAGAATGTATATTCGAAACGGGGGTGTAGAATGTTCTTACGGTAATCATGGGAGATAATTAGGAGAATACAACCTAGGAATAACCTCGGTTGTAACAGTAAAGTATATTTAGTTAATGTTGGTCATTAGGGCACCGTTAGGATGAACAAATGACTCAAGTCTTAGATAAACGAAACGAAAAAATATTTGCAAATAAATATGTACAGACAAAACTTTCGGGGCTACGGCCCTGTTGGTAAGAAACTTATACCGGAAACCCACAATATTTATATGTGAAACTGACCTCATTCTCAAATTACCTAATTTAGTACGAAAAATTGTGTGCAAAAAAAAAAATACATTGAAAAAATAACGAAATAAAGAAATTGAGTCGTTTTCCATCTTTTTTTTTCTTTTGCATTAATTTTGACATAATATAATATTGATTAAAAATGACGATGGTTACTGTGACGAAATACAAACAAATATGATGATGATGATTTTTACAATGACGAAATAAATAAATTTTGAATCGTTTTTCTATTCCTATTTTTTATTTAATCAATTTTGACATAATATAATATCGATTCATAATTACGATTTTTTACTTTTACAACGTTGAAATTGAAGGACGTTTGGAGGACGTTGAAATTTGAATTTAGTGTATAAAAAAAAGTTAATATTTTCTAATTAAATATAATTACCGATATGGAAATTACTATAGATAATTATATATTCTTTGCAGAAAGCTGTTTAAACTAAACGACGATGGTCTGTTGATTCTACAACATTATATCAACTATGCAAAAAAAAAAAGTGATTATTTTATCATGTATCGAATGATATTACACATCTATGAAATTTTTTAAACGAAATCTTTGAGACGGTACTATAGTACATAGTGAGAAAAAAATGCTTTGCTCCAGAAAATTTATTACTAGAATTAATTTTCTTGATCTAAATTCATTATTACTGAAAAAAAATTCAAAAAAAAGAAATGAAGAGTTTCATCAAAATTTCGTCGATGATGACGATTATTCGCTCAATTTAGTAAAGAAAACCATCGCAATTGGAAATTGAATAGATATTTATGTGGCATGCGCCGAAAGTAACTGTTTATTCGGTCCGGCTCGCCAGGTAAAACCAACGGCTCGTACGAAAAACATAAACTTGCTGAACAGGTACTTTCTGCGCTCGCCCCATACAATATTTTTTACGAAAAAGGCATTAATAGTCACTTTGACGCCAGTCGAGTTCCGGCCGAACTGCGTATAGGAGCTGCTGTAAAATGTAGTAGAGAGGGGGTAACCTGCGGTATAAAGACTTTATTCCGCAACTTTGACATGCGCACTTCGAACTGCGCATCAAAGTTGCGGAATAAAGACTTTATACCGCAACTTTGAACTTAGCGGTATAAAGTGCCACTTGCCGGAACGAAAACTGGCGTCAAAAAGTGACTTTTTAATGCCTGTGCCGTAAAAAATAATTAAAAATCGTGACAGTTGATAATAATCGAGGAAGGTAATTGCGTTGGCGTCCACCGGAAATGATCAGAAATTCATCTCACCGAATCCCAGGTTGTATTCGGCTTCGGCCTATCTTGGCTCTATCGGAGAGTGTGAACGATCCCCTTTAAATAGCGTTGTATCGGTGAGAAAAAAATACAGGACGATAGCATATATAGCCAAACGAGTGCGAGGTATTTTTTATTCGGCGGTCATTCCACTCGCGATCCACCGACAGTCCCGAGCCAAATCCTAGGCTCCAGTTCTTTTCCATCCGTTACTTCTGATCCCGGCCGGCCCGTTGCCTTCCTAACGCAACAAACTGCGCAGTAAACAAACTCAACTTCTTCGGTGCATTTACCTCTATGCCTCAGATATGTACGAAACTACTGACGAAAAATGAAGTACATGCCTATACCCATACATATAAACGCACTCACGTCTCATATTAGGATCGATAATGCTTCTATTTTTTTAATGCGTGCAATGCGTTATATATTTATAAGGAAGTAACAAAAATTTGCGGATGAAAAGAGTTTGCAATAGACAAAAGATGGCAAAAGACGAAAGATGGAAAAATATTATCGATGGTCAGATTGTTACCGAGATCAACAATCTGTCAGACTTAGAACCATCAAAAGCTTCATCTCTGCACTAAATTGCAATAAGAACGAGAAAACAGGTTACATTTTCAATTACTTCAGAGGCTTGCGTTACATGACTTCAAACAGGAACCCCTCCCCCTCATTATTTGATTAGGATGTGACAGTTATTGAACGAGCCGGTACCATCTGGTTATTATTTGATGACATATAGACTCACACGAATCATATTGTATACACAACTCGAATCAGTATTTTTCTTGTACTTGCGAACGATGATAAATTATCTGAAATTTTAGTAAGAAAAAAATCTCGGAATTGTAAACAATAAATTGCAGGGGCTGTCTACTAAACTAATCTACTGTCTCTAATTGGTTATATAATCAGTGGCGTGAAATCAGGGGCGGAAGTGGCGATGGATCAAAGCAGGTAGAAACCTGAGTGAATTTCTCGACTCTAAATTTGAAATTTCATTAATTTTCTAGGTATATTAACGAAGGAAGGCATTCATCATAAAGGATACAAATTATACAATAAAAGAACAAAAACCAAGAATCGAGGAAGAAAAATCATAAAAAGAATAATTAATGCCACTTAATTATGAAAAAAATAAAATAAATAACTAAATAATTTATCCTACCACGAATTTTTCTTTCAACTTTTGCGAACACTGATTCAGGCGATAAATATCTTAAAAAAAAAATAAAAATACAAAACATTATTGTATCGTCAATTCAAATGGTTCGAAACTGTCTCCGTTTCGCGCCACCCTGTGACGTCACTATTCAGGACAACTGGCCCGCCATCTGGCGTCGCATGTGTGGGACGACCCCCTCCTCTTTCTACACTCAGTATCTCCTAGTGTCTCCCTTTCTATAGAAATATAGGTTAGGTTTTTCGAATATGGTGGTGAAATTTTGAATTCTGACGTCATACGGCCGATCAGAAAGAGTTTCTATACTTTTACTTTGAAGTGATTTTATTATTGAGACAATATGAAGAATTGAAATATTTTCTCAATTAATGTAATTGAAATATTAATCAGTGATAATTAGGGAAAAGATGATGTATTATGTATGTATGTATGGGGCATTCCATGTCAAATCGACCTGCCATTGACCCTCGACCTCTCAGATCTGGTCCGTGATTTTTTGCGTCATTCTTCCGACTCTAAATAGCAACGAGATTTTTTTTCAGATTTTTCAAAATAAATTTGAGCGTGTGGTGAATTTTCGAAGTTTTTTTTTCAACACCTCGATGGCCGTAACCGAAAAATCTGGAAAAATTCTCAAAAAACCTCTGTCCAAAATGAAAATTTTTGACCCAAACGTTGAACGAAAACTTTGGACATTGTGCAATTTGGGTCAAAAATTTTCATTTTGGAAAGAGGTTTTTTGAGAATTTTTCCAGATTTTTCGGTTACGGCCATCGAGGTGTTGAAAAAAAAACTTCGAAAATTCACCACACGCTCAAATTTATTTTGAAAAATCTGAAAAAAAATCTCGTTGCTATTTAGAGTCGGAAGAATGACGCAAAAAATCACGGAACAGATCTGAGAGGTCGAGGGTCACCGGCAGGTCGATTTAGCATGGAATGCCCCGTATACAGTTTGTCGGGTCCTCGAGGCTCGGTCTCGCCCCTTTTCGTATTGGGAATCACTCGTGTCCGGGCCGATGATTCAATTAATTAACCACACAGAGATTCTCGTTTCTCGTTTATAATTTATTCGACACACACGCTTCTCAATTAATTAATAGCAATCGATAAATTATCGTATCGTTATTGCTGCAGAAGGTGATTAAACTGGACATAATGTCCTATTCGACGATTGTAGATCTCTCACATGTATCACGATTTCAAAGACGATTTATTATTGTAATTGATTAACGTTCTGTTTATGCTAGTAGAAATTTTGACAGGTTTTTTAAAACTAAAACTGTGCCAATGATCGATTAATTGATTTGAAAAGAAAAAGGATTTGATTAACCGAAGTCAATTCGATCGATTATCCCGAAAACGCCCGATTTCAAAATCTTTGCATAATTATCTCGTAAATTCCTCCCTTTACGAGATAATGCAATGATTTTGAAATCGGCGCCTTTTTCGGGTTTAATTCGAAAAATATCGATTTTTGGACAAAAATTATACAGACCAAAATTGTTGAAAATTTGATTCTCTACAAGTTTGGTTCTATTCAATATAGCTGAAAAGTTGAAAATAAACGAGATAATGCAATTTTTGGAATTTGGAACGGTTTTTCGAGTGTAATTCGAAAAATATCGATCCTACAAGAAAAATCATAAGGACCAAACTTGTAGCGGACAAAATTTCCTACAACTTTTGTTCCTACGGTTTTTCGTTAAATTCAAAAATCGTCAAGTTATTCAATAAAAACCGTTTTTTTTTTTTCGAAAAAAAAACACTTTTCGAAAACAAGCAAAAGCTCAATTTGGTCCCCATTTGAAACTTACACTTCCAGTGACCCCCTCGTCAAAATTCTCTGAAAAAAAATACAAGAAAAAAAAAGAAAATTGAACTCACCGCACCAGTTGACACCGCAGCATTTAAATCCTCTGGGTCGTTCTCTTCGTGCGGAAGCAATACCTCTAGGAATTCTTCTTGGACTTCTTGTCGTGATACGTCGTGGTGAAGAAATGATATCCTGTCCTGGTAAATCGATGTGAACTTGATCGTTCAGTGAATGATCGTTGATAGTATTGACAGCTGGGTCGAATACGTCGAGGTAAATATTACTACCATCCTCCGGTGTTGTAGGTCTGACCAATTGAGTCAAGGAACCTTCGCTGGCCACGGAGACGGCGTCCAGACATCGAGCCAACGATGGATCTGCCATATCGGCAGCTGAAATTAACGGAAACACATTTATTCACTATACCTTCTATTTTATTGTTTTACTTTATTTTCATTTATTTATTTTTTCTTTATCTTCGCTATACCAACCGTTTTAACAGATGGTTTCACAGCTGCCTTCTAAAACGCTGATGCAATATCTCATAAACTTTTTTTTTTTTTTTTACCGATCATTAAACTAGTCGAACAAATCATTAATTATTTTATCGATTATTTTGTTCAGCACAATTTTACAAGCAGAAAAAGAAAAATTAGGTTTTCAATCGAATTTGGGAATTTTGGATTGCAAAATTGTACAGACGTTTTTGCAATGTCAGTTTTTTTTTTGTTTTTCGTGAAATAATTGGATAGGAAAAAAAAAATTCAATTATGAATAATTTACCATCGATAATATAATTAATTTTGTCGGTAGATGAGATAATTTATTTACTGATATTTATGTTTTTTTTCGCAACTAGATATTGACTACTTGTTTTTTTTTTGTGTTATTTTTACTATAGCATTGAATCTGGATTCTTACGATTAACATTTTTTTTCTTTTTTGAGAAGTAAAATGAGAGAAAATGAAAAATAGGAAGAATTTACAGCACATGGGTTTATTGGAGATGTGAAGATGTAAGTAATGTATGAATTAGACATTTTTCTCACTAGAACAGAAACACTTATCATTGCGGATGACTGGGGCACAAAGAGCAGTGTGCTTTATCTTAATGAGTTGAGTAGACATAATAGGAACCAGCTAACTAAGAATCGAACGCCTCATATTCTCTAGATTGAAGTTTAAATTTAATTATCGATTCGATAATTATTATGCAAGCGTTAATTAATGTTTATCGAATTAAGATAACGAACCTTCGAACCACACGAAGAGACTTTATTTGTTTTTTCTTCTTCTTATCACTTGAAATATTTACTACAAATTAATAAGATTTATTAGTAAGTGTAAGAAAAATTAGCAAGACAAGGATAAGAAAAATAAATAGTTCTAATTATTGCACCATATAATGGAAGAAATATGAGGGAAAAAAAAATTACCCAAAGCATTTAACTTACTCGTACTTAAAAATAAAGTATATTATACATATACGCAAGACCCATACCTCCGAAGACGCCTCGCTGTCTGGATAGATTATTTAAACAGGTGAGTGAGCTTAAAATGAGAATTTTTTTGGCACTTGTTGCTCTACATAAGTTATTTAAGAATCGTTTTTCCTCAATTTCATTTTCATTGTACTCTCTCAGAATTGAGAATCATTTCTCACCATGCACCTAATTTTTTATTTAGCTAATTTTAATTTCCAAAAAATTAATATCTAAAAGAAAAAGGGTCAACTTCAAAGATCTTTAAATTCATCTGAGACCCCGGGAAAAAATGGTTTGGATCTAATTCGCATCTCCGGAGATCTAATTTAGATCTAAATAGATCTAAATAGATCTAAATTTTGGGAAATCGTAGATCTACCTAGATCTACCCAGAT
>JAEUYN010001727.1:0-73621 GCA_018257835.1 Euura lappo
AAAATTTAAATTTCGGACCTTTTCGGACGAAAACGCGATTTTTCACTCGTCGTGTCAAGGCGGTCGTACGCGTAAAAATTCAAATTTTGGACGTTTTCGTTCGAAAACGCGATTTTCGTAAAAATTTAAATTTCGGACCTTTTCGGACGTAAACGCGATTTTTTCACTCGTCGTGTCAAGGCGGTCGTACGCGTAAAAATTCGAATTTCGAACCTTTTCGCTCGAAAACTCGATTTTTTCACTCGTCGTGTCAAGGCGGTCGTAGGCGTAAAAATTCGAATTTCGGACCTTTTCGCACGAAAACTCGATTTTTTCACTTGTCGTGTCAAGGCGGTCGTACGCGTAAAAATTCGAATTTTGGACCTTTGCGTTCGAAAAACGCGATTTTCGTAAAAATTTAAATTTCGGTCCCTATCGTTCGAAAACGCGATTTTCGTAAAAATTCAAATTTCGGACCTCTTCGTTCGAAAACGCGATTTTTTCACTCGTCGTGTCAAGGCGGTCGTACGCGTAAAAATTCGAATTTCGGACCTTTTCGCACGAAAACTCGATTTTTTCACTCGTCGTGTCAAGGCGGTCGTACGCGTAAAAATTCGAATTTCGGACCTTTTCGCACGAAAACTCGATTTTTTCACTCGTCGTGTCAGGCGGTCGTAGGCGTAAAAATTCGATTTTCGGACCCTTTCACTCGGAAACGCGATTTTCGTGAAAATTTAAATTTCGGACCTTTTCGGACGAAAACGCGATTTTTTCACTCGTCGTGTCAAGGCGGTCGTACGCGTAAAAATTCGAATTTCGGAACTTTTCACTCGGAAACGCGATTTTCGTAAAAATTTGAATTTCGGACCATTTCGGACGAAAACGCGATTTTTTCACTCGTCGTGTCAAGGCGGTCGTAGGCGTAAAAATTCGAATTTCGGACCTTTTCGGACGAAAACGCGATTTTTTCACTCGTCGTGTCAAGGCGGTCGTACGCGTAAAAATTCGAATTTTTGACCTTTTCGTTCGAAAACGCGATTTTCGTAAAAATTTAAATTTCGGAACTTTTCGTTCAAAAACGCGATTTTCGTAAAAATTTGAATTTCGGACCTTTTCGGACGTAAACGCGATTTTTTCACTCGTCGTGTCAAGGCGGTCGTACGCGTAAAAATTCGAATTTTGGACGTTTTCGTTCGAAAACGCGATTTTCGTAAAAATTTAAATTTCGGACCTTTTCGGACGTAAACGCGATTTTTTCACTCGTCGTGTCAAGGCGGTCGTAGGCGTAAAAATTCGAATTTCGGACCTTTTCGCACGAAAACTCGATTTTTTCACTCGTCGTGTCAAGGCGATCGTACGCGTAAAAATTCGAATTTCGGAACTTTTCACTCGGAAACGCGATTTTCGTAAAAATTTGAATTTCGGACCATTTCGGACGAAAACGCGATTTTTTCACTCGTCGTGTCAAGGCGGTCGTAGGCGTAAAAATTCGAATTTCGGACCTTTTCGGACGAAAACGCGATTTTTTCACTCATCGTGTCAAGGCGGTCGTACGCGTAAAAATTCGAATTTTTGACGTTTTCGTTCGAAAATGCGATTTTCGTAAAAATTTAAATTTCGGACCTTTTCGTTCGAAAACGCGATTTTCGTAAAAATTCAAATTTCGGACCTCTTCGTTCGAAAACGCGATTTTTTCACTCGTCGTGTCAAGGCGGTCGTACGCGTAAAAATTCGAATTTCGGACCTTTTCGCACGAAAACTCGATTTTTTCACTCGTCGTGTCAAGGCGGTCGTACGCGTAAAAATTCGAATTTCGGACCTTTTCGCACGAAAACTCGATTTTTTCACTCGTCGTGTCAGGCGGTCGTATGCGTAAAAATTCGAATTTCGGACCTTTTCACTCGGAAACGCGATTTTCGTGAAAATTTAAATTTCGGACCTTTGCGGACGAAATCGCGATTTTTTCACTCGTCGTGTCAAGGCGGTCGTACGCGTAAAAATTCGAATTTTGGACCTTTTCGTTCGAAAAACGCGATTTTCGTAAAAATTTAAATTTCTGAACTTTTCGTTCGAAAACGCGATTTTCGTAAAAATTTAAATTTCGGACCTTTTCGGACGTAAACTCGATTTTTTCACTCGTCGTGTCAAGGCGGTCGTACGCGTAAAAATTCGAATTTCGAACCTTTTCGCTCGAAAACTCGATTTGTTCACTCGTCGTGTCAAGGCGGTCGTACGCATAAAAACTCGAATTTCGGACCTTTTCACTCGGAAACGCGATTTTCGTAAAAATTCGAATTTCGGACCTTTTCGCTCGAAAACTCGATTTTTTCACTCGTCGTGTCAAGGCGGTCGTAGGCGTAAAAATTCGAATTTCGGACCTTTTCACTCGAAAACGCGATATTCGTAAAAATTTAAATTTCGGACCTTTTCGGACGAAAACGCGATTTTTTCACTCGTCGTGTCAAGGCGGTCGTACGCGTAAAAATTCGAATTTCGGACCTTTTCACTCGGAAACGCGATTTTCGTAAAAATTCGAATTTCGGACCTTTTCGCTCGAAAACTCGATTTTTTCACTCGTCGTGTCAAGGCGGTCGTAGGCGTAAAAATTCGAATTTCGGACCTTTTCACTCGGAAACGCGATTTTCGTAAAATTCGAATTTCGGACCTTTTCGCACGAAAACTCGATTTTTCACTCGTCGTGTCAAGGCGGTCGTACGCGTAAAAATTCGAATTTCGGACCTTTTCACTCCAGGCGATTTTCGTAAAAATTCGAATTTCGGACCTTTTCGGACGAAAACTCGATTTTTTCACTCGTCGTGTCAAGGCGGTCGTACGCGTAAAAATTCGAATTTTGGACCTTTTCGTTCGAAAAACGCGATTTTCGTAAAAATTTAAATTTCGGTCCCTTTCGTTCGAAAACGCGATTTTCGTAAAAATTTAAATTTCGGACCTTTTCGTTCGAAAACGCGATTTTCGTAAAAATTTAAATTTCGGACCTCTTCGTTCGAAAACGCGATTTTTTCACTCGTCGTGTCAAGGCGGTCGTACGCGTAAAAATTCGAATTTCGGACCTTTTCACTCGGAAACGCGATTTTCGTAAAAATTCGAATTTCGGACCTTTTCGCACGAAAACTCGATTTTTGCACTCGTCGTGTCAAGGCGGTCGTACGCGTAAAAATTCGAATTTCGGACCTTTTCGCACGAAAACTCGATTTTTTCACTCGTCGTGTCAAGGCGGTCGTACGCGTAAAAATTCGAATTTTGGACCTTTTCGTTCGAAAAGCGCGATTTTCGTAAAAATTTAAATTTCGGTCCCTTTCGTTCGAAAACGCGATTTTCGTAAAAATTTAAATTTCGGACCTTTTCGTTCGAAAACGCGATTTTCGTAAAAATTTAAATTTCGGAACTTTTCGTTCGAAAACGCGATTTTCGTAAAAATTTAAATTTCGGACCTTTTTGGACGTAAACGCGATTTTTCCACTCGTCGTGTCAAGGCGGTCGTAGGCGTAAGAATTCGAATTTCGGACCTTTTCACTCGGAAATGCGATTTTCGTGAAAATTTAAATTTCGGACCTTTTCGGACGAAAACGCGATTTTTTCACTCGTCGTGTCAAGGCGGTCGTAGGCGTAAAAATTCGAATTTCGGACCTTTTCACTCGAAAACGTAAAAATTCGAATTTCGGACCTTTTCGGACGAAAACGCGATTTTTTCACTCGTCGTGTCAAGGCGGTCGTACGCGTAAAAATTTAAATTTCGGACCTTTTCGTTCGAAAACGCGATTTTCGTAAAAATTTAAATTTCGGACCTTTTCGGACGAAAACGCGATTTTTTCACTCGTCGTGTCAAGGCGGTCGTACGCGTAAAAATTCGAATTTCGAACCTTTTCGCTCGAAAACTCGATTTTTTCACTCGTCGTGTCAAGGCGGTCGTACGCGTAAAAATTCGAATTTCGGACCTTTTCACTCGGAAAACGCGATTTTCGTAAAAATTTAAATTTCGGACCTTTTCGGACGAAAACGCGATTTTTCACTCGTAGTGTCAAGGCGGTCGTTAAAAATTCGAATTTCGGACCTTTTCACTCGGAAACGCGATTTTCGTAAAATTCAATTTCGGACCTTTTCGCACGAAAACTCGATTTTTCACTCGTCGTGTCAAGGCGGTCGTACGTAAAAATTCGAATTTTGGACCTTTTCGTTCAGCGATTTTCGTAAAAATTTAAATTTCGGTCCCTTTCGTTCGAAAACGCGATTTTCGTAAAAATTCGAATTTTGGACCGTTCGAAAACGCGATTTTCGTAAAAATTTAAATTTCGGACCTTTTCGGACGTAAACGCGATTTTTTCACTCGTCGTGTCAAGGCGGTCGTAGGCGTAAAAATTCGAATTTCGGACCTTTTCACTCGGAAACGTAAAAATTCGAATTTCGGACCTTTTCGGACGAAAACGCGATTTTTTCACTCGTCGTGTCAAGGCGGTCGTACGCGTAAAAATTCGAATTTTTGACGTTTTCGTTCGAAAACGCGATTTCCGTAAAAATTTAAATTTCGTAACTTTTCGTTCGAAAACGCGATTTTCGTAAAAATTTAAATTTCGGACCTTTTCGGACGTAAACGCGATTTTTTCACTCGTCGTGTCAAGGCGGTCGTACGCGTAAAAATTCGAATTTTGGACCTTTTCGCACGAAAACTCGATTTTTTCACTCGTCGTGTCAAGGCGGTCGTACGCGTAAAAATTCGAATTTTGGACGTTTTCGTTCGAAAACGCTGTTTTCGTAAAAATTCAAGTTTCGGACCTTTTCGTTCGAAAACGCGATTTTCGTAAAAATTTAAATTTCGGAACTTTTCGTTCGAAAACGCGATTTTCGTAAAAATTTGAATTTCGGACCTTTTCGGACGAAAACGCGATTTTTTCACTCGTGTCAAGGCGGTCGTAGGCGTAAAAATTCGAATTTCGGACCTTTTCACTCGGAAACGCGATTTTCGTGAAAATTTAAATTTCGGACCTTTTCGGACGAAAACGCGATTTTTTCACTCGTCGTGTCAAGGCGGTCCACAGTGGGCCCAAATCCCAAATCGCTTGACAAAAATCGAGAAATGAAGTTTCTATTTAAGGAATTCTAAGTATTGGGTCAGGTAGAGGGGTATTTCGGGGAACCCTTTGAAGGGTCGGTAGGTTGCAGGTGTTGCATTTAGCCGTTGGGATCTCATTCGTAACCGAGCGCGCGAGCAGGTAGCGTCGGTCGTGCGCTACGCTCTAAAACTTCGGCTGTGTTAAAAGTGAAATAACTTCGAGTAGAATTCAGCTATTGCAATTCTACAAAATGGAATCTTCTCCTGGAAGTAAGTACATTTTCTATATTAGTACAGTTTTTCATGTCAAACCCATACCGAGCAACAAAAAATGTAAACATCTACTGTGTATTCGCGTGCCTGCGGCGAAAAAAAAAAAATGTTCACATCGACTAAAAGTTAATAATTCAATAGAATTCAGTAACCAGCCAAGTATCACATTATTCTTTAGAGTCTTGAGTATGATGTTACCAAATATTAGCTGCCTATGACTGCCTTTGTCGTTTTGGTGAATTTTTTTTATAAATAGACGCTGGAATTGATCTCAGGCTCGGCGGGGCGGCACGGCGCGTGGCGCGCCGCACGAAGTCAAGGAATTATTTCTTCCAAATTTGTTGCCGAAAAATGTTGATCTCAATTTTATTATTGTATTGTTTACAGTGTTCTAGTATTATTATTAATTCTTTGAAATTATATATTGTTATTTCAATACTGAATTATTTTTTTCTAGGCTCTCAGACACACAGTGAAGTGCGGTACACCAAAGAAGAAATATTTCGCTTGGTTAGTGAGCATTTGAACGACAATGCAAACGAAGTTCATGAAGTCATCGAGAATCATTTATCTGCAAAACTATTCTCCTCGTACACGTTATCGAAGACTGAGAAGCAAACGATTCGTAAATTATTACACGAAATGCGACATAGGTGGCAAAAAGCTAGCAGGACCGAGGCTGTGTTTCTGAAGAAAAATAGGGATTGGTTGAGCACATTCGTCGTCTTCGGGAACAATGAGGTCGGGAACTCTATAGAAAAAGAAGAATCACCTGCAGTTCGCTGTCGTGGACGCCCTACGAAAAGCTTTGAGAACTCGGGCGAACGGACTAAACGAAGAAAAATCGAAAATATACGTAATCAGTCCAGTACCGAAGAGCTTGCCCTTGCCACTGAGTTGAATCTTCGAGCTGAAGGAAAATTAGATGCCGCAAAAGTAATTCAAGATGACATCGTGGGTAGTCCTACTAGAGCTTCGAAATACAGGCAATCTTTACGTACTGTTTCAGCAGATTGTTATTCCGATGATGCTGCTCTGTCTCTAATGATTGAGTATCATATGTCCAAACATACGTATCAGGGAATACGTTCCGGGGCGCTAGAACTTAACTCTAAAATATATCCATCTTACAAATGTGTGCTGCAGGCAAAAAAAAATGTTATCCGTCTAAAGATGATATAAACATAACTGAAAGTAGGGCTGAAGTGAAGCTTCAAGCACTGTTAGATCACACAGCGAGTCGCATATTGTCAGTGCAAGAAGACGTTTTGACTTGCCTCTCATCCGATAAAATTTCTGAATTGAATTTGATTTGCAAATGGGGATGCGATGGAACATCCGGGCAAAGCACTTTTAAACAAAAATTTAGCAATGACGATAGAGATAAATCGGATGCGACAATTTTTTTTACTTCGCTTGTGCCACTGCAGCTCATGTTTATTGATGAGGTAAACAACAAAGATATTATTATTTGGCAAAATCCGCGACCCTCATCCCCCCCGATTTTGTAGACCGATAAAAATTGAGTTCTTGAAAGAGACTGCGGAAGGAACGCGAGCTGAAGTGAACGGTATCCAAGAACAAATAAACCAGCTCCAATCTTTTCATACAATTGTTAATGGAAGAGAAATGAATGTGACCTACAAATTAGCGCTAACAATGGTCGATGGAAAAGTTTGTAACTCAATCACATCTACTACATCTTCTCAACGATGCTATCTTTGCGGCAGTACATCAAAAGAGTTTAACAACATCGACAAGATGTTGAAGCAAAAGATAAACGAAGAGCATTTACAGTACGGAATATCTTCCCTGCACGCCTGGATTCGGTTTTTTGAGTGCCTTTTACATATTTCGTACAAATTAGAAATTGAAAAGTGGTCCTCGAATAAGAAAAGCATCGAAGATCGTAAAAAAACTATACAAAAGGGTTTCCGGGAGAAATTGGGCCTTTTAATTGATCAGCCAAAACAAGGTTTTGGTAGCACGAACGACGGGAATACCGCTCGTCGTTTTTTTCAAAATTCAAGCGTTTCTGCATCTATTACGGGACTAGATGAGGACCTAATAAAAAGATTCCACGTAATCTTACAAGTGATATCGTGCGGTTTTGAGATAAATGTACAGAAGTTTGAAGAATACGCTGTTGCTACAGCCCGTAGATTCGTGCTATTATATGGTTGGTATTATATGCCCACTACTGTACACAAACTGTTAATTCACGGGGCAAAAATACTACAATTGTCGATGTTGCCAATAGGGCAGATGTCAGAAGAAGCCCAGGAAGCTTGTAATAAATACATAAAATCATTCCGACAAGATTTTGCAAGAAAATGTAGTAGGAAGGAAAATATGGAAGATGTTTTCTCGCGGCTTTTGGTTTCGTCCGACCCTGTCATTTCCAGTTTACGTAAGCTGCCAGCAAAGGCAACCAAATCCTTATCGCGCGAAGCAGTTGCGTTGTTGAAGTCAGCGAGTGTTCACAATAATGAAGAAGTTTCATCTAGTGACTATAGCGATAGTGATGACGAAAGCTATGCTGCGACTACAGATAGCGATTAATTTTACCAACTTAAAAAAGATGTTTTTTATTAACTGTTTGTATTTAATGTAATTTTTCATTACATGAGTGAATATACTCGGAATTGTTATTGTTTATTTCAATACTTTACCTATCTACTATATCCCACATATCCAGCATATTCTGTTCTTTAAAAAGAGATTCGTGTTCAGCGATCTGGAAAACCCCCGAATACCGAATTCCGTGAAGATTGATTGAATTTTTAAGAAAATTTTCCGCCGTTTTTGGGCCGCCATCTTGTTTTTTGAAAATTTGACGTCGGATTCGTGTTCAGTGACCTCGAAAACCCCCGAATACCGAATTCCGTGAAGATTGATTGAATTTTTAAGAAAATTTTCCGCCGTTTTTGGGCCGCCATCTTGTTTTTTGAAAATTTGACTTCGGATTCGTGCTCAGTGACCTCGAAAACTCCCGAATACCGAATTCCGTGAAGATTGATTGAATTTTTAAGAAAATTTTCCGCAGTTTTTGGGCCGCCATCTTGTTTTTTGAAAATTTGACTTCGGATTCGTGTTCAGTGACCTCGAAAACCCCCGAATACCGAATTCCGTGAAGATTGATTGAATTTTTAAGAAAATTTTCCGCCGTTTTTGGGCCGCCATCTTGTTTTTTGAAAATTTGACTTCAGATTCGTGTTCAGTGACCTCGAAAACCCCCGAATACCGAATTTTGTAGCGATTACACGATACCTTCTATTTTTGACCGAAGATTTGGGATTTGGGACCACTGTGTGCCGGTGGCCATTTCCCGGCCATTTCCCGGTCAATTTGATAAAATAATCAGAATCAATCAGATCGGCTATTTATTTTGTTAGAGATGGGGCATTCCATGTCAAATCGTACACCCTTCGGATCTCATAGCATTCGATACCGATAAAAATGTCAGGAAACGTGTTCCACTAGAAAACAACTCATGTAGACCGCTTTGTAAAAACAAAAAGGGATTTAGCGCGTATTTTTTTATTCTTATATTAGCAGATTGGGACAAAATAATTGAGTGCATATTTTTTTTTCCAATGGTCAAAATTAAAAGAAATACAACGGATCAAAAATTACTTATACTTTTTGGGAAAAAGATGACCTATTAATACCGAGCTACTCTACATTATGTACGCATATAAAAATTGTTTTACGAAACGTGGTTTATGACTCATGTCTCCGGACTGGATGGAGCGAGGAGGTTCCTCTAGGGCACGTTTCGAAGCTCATAATCAAGGCTAGTGGGCAATTCCATATCAAGTGATCAAGGCTTTTAGGGCAAATTTTTCAGATCTTGACGGCAATCTCAAAAAAAGTAGTTCGCGATGAAAAAAAAATAGTTGCTAAGGCTTTGTTTTTATATTCTCAATATTTTCGAAGTTATGCAACCTCTTCGTTTTGGCGCGTTTTTTTTCGAAAAATCATAACACCGGCTACGTTGGTCATAGGGAGATCAACTGGGACTCATTTTATTCGCAAAAGAATATAGTTTTTAGAAAAAAATAGGGCATTGGGATTTTCGATCGCTCAACATAAAATTGTCTCCATTTCCCGAAACAATTAGAGATGGCGGAAAAATGCATTTTTTTCCAATTTGAAAAAAATCACAGACGTAGGTATGTGTATTCTCTCAGTGCTATGTAAATTTCAGAGTGGGAGAGCCAGCCCTTTTTTTTACGACCATAAATGAGTATTTCGTTGCTGAGTACACGATGAAAAAAAATTTGTTTGACTCAAGAAATCGGTTACTTGAATATTGTCGAGTAAATGTTTCAATAACAATAAGATCAATTAATTTTTACTTGATTCCAGTGAATATTGCCTCACTCACCTCATCGATGATTTTCAACTTCCTATTTCTCTGTTTTCAAGTATACGAAGAAGTTATTGTAATCGACCCGAAAATGAAAAGTTTAGTTTTCAGTCCATTTCTACATTTCGAGGTCTAGAGAATCACTTCCGACCATTTTCATGCGAATGCCTTGGGTGTGTGTGTGTATGAATGTAAGCGTGTATGTGATCAAATTTTGGTCTGGACAATATCTCGAGTACGAGTAACCGGATTATGATGTGATTGGGCTTAATCAACGCGACTTTTCCGCACTCAGAACTAATTAGATTTGGCTTTTGTTGGATTTGATCGGTTCACAATCAGTACTTTTTATAATAAATGAAAAATATTTTGAGAACGGAGGAACGAACAGAATCCGTTCGGATTTCAATGAAAATTAGTACCTGAAGAGTTTTCGGGTTGTTGGTTACAAATTTGTCGAAATTCAAATTGATTGATAATATCTTCTGGATCACGAGAAGAGAATCGGGAAGCTCGAAGACTGGCACATGGGTAGCCGAAATCAGCTTGTTTTTCATTCACAAGTAAATATTCATTAGGATCAAGTAAACATCATTTGATCGTAGTAAGTATTTACTCGATAATATTCAAGTAAGTGATTTCTTGAGTCGAACGAAAATTTTTTTCACCGTGTACTCAGCAACGAAATACTCGTTTATGGTCGTAAAAAAAAAAACGGCTGGCTCTCCCACTCTGAAATTTACGCAGCACTGAGAGAATACACATACCTACGTCTGTGATTTTTTTCAGATTGGAAAAAAATGCATTTTTCCGCAATCTCTAAGTGTTTCGGGAAACGGAGACAATTTTATGTTGAGCGATCGAATATCCCAATGCCCTGTTTAAAAAAAAAACTATATTCTTTTGCGAATAAAATGAGTCCACGTTGATCTCCTTATGACCAACGTAGCCGGAGTTATGATTGTTCGAAAAAAAAACGCGCCAAAACGAAGAGGTTGCATAACAAGATTTATGTACTGTTATCGTATAGCACATATATTCAATATTAACCACTCAATTTTTTTTACAGATATCCAGAGAATTAAAAGCAAAGCTCTGCCAGAGATTTATTCTCGAAATCCAAAGAGCGTGGGCGGGTAATAAATATGGCCTTAAGGATTTAGTGAAAAAAAAAATTGGAGCATAGATTCAATCGGGATGGTCAGGTGTACGGGCAAGATTCGGGCCACAATTCTAGCGAAAAATCTCTTGCAGGTGCCCGAAAAGATTCCCCCTATCAGTTCACAACGGTTATCGGTGAACCGGTAACCGTGGAAGTATTAGGTGACGATGGTCAGGATGACGAGAGCGACAGATCTCTTCTAGATCTCGGAAAACATGATGTCAATGACTATCACGTTGCAGAAGTCGCATATGAAGCGGGGGTCGTAGAGATAGTAGGTGACTATGATCAAGTCACCGGGGGGAATGCCCAACGCAATAGTTATATTGCGAGTGAGAGATCTCTTCCAGATCCCAAAAAAGATTTTGATTGTTCGTTCGAAAAAGGCGTCCTCGAACCGGAGCCTTTGTCAATAGTAGATGACAATCGTCAAAATGACGAGGAGAATTCTCACCACGGCGACAATACCGCGAGCGATATATCTTCAGATTTAAACCCAGAATCCGATTACAGCATTTCGAGCATCGAAACTGGGGAGAGATTTCTGACATCTCCAGAATGCCGTGGCGTGTCACCTTGTGACAATCCTAAGCGTAGTAGGGCTTTTTCTGTTTGTAAAGGTGTAGTCACAGGTAAGGGTATTCCAGATAGTGAATCAGATAATGATAATGTTAATGGTTCCCGAGACCAATCCGATTCCGATAGTTGGTCGGATGAGAGTACAGATCGGTATGTCGAGCCTCCACCAACACCCGCTGTGCGAAAATCGTTCCCTGTTAGTTTAGGCAGCATTACAGTTCCGTCTGAAACGCTGACCACTAATGGCAGCAATATAAATCGTCATCGTGTCAAGAAGGTGCTGTCCACACTCATGCTTAAGAATCTGTAATTTCATTGCCCATCAAGAGACTCGGTAGAGTCTCGAGCCAAGTACATTAAAAAAAAATTTTTTACGCGCGAGAGACTCAACGGCTCTATATACCCGAGCGAACTCTGTTTCGGCCGAACGGCAAATTTTATAAGTCGTGTTTATTCCGTCTTCGTGACAAATATCGCTTTTCGCATGGAAGGTTTCAAATCAGGAGTCGAAAATCTCTCATTTAAGCCCAATTTGAGCGTAATCAGTTAACTGAGAGCTTAGATATGATTAATTATAGATTTCTGATAGCCCGTTTTAGCCCGTTTCATCGCCAATTTCATTTCCTCCTCCGAACGAGATTTGCAAATTCTGAATATATAATACTATAGAAAGTCGTTCGAAGTCACTCGAGTAATAGGGAAGTTACATGGTACCGGAATACCACAGAATTTCCGATCTATCTAGCATAAATCATACGAACAGACGAAACCACATTGTCTATGGCCGTCAGGTTAGCCGTCATTGGCCGTCGTTCCACGTCGGCTGCTAGAGGCTTACAAGTTAGCCGTAGTTCTATGTCAGCTGCTAGATCGAATGAGGTTAGGTTAAGAAAAAGTCTTCGTTTATAAATATTCCCGCTTGACGTATGACGAAGTAACGATATTTATAATCGAAATAAGACAAAAAAACAATGATGAATGTATTATGATTCTCTACTGCGGTCGATTGGTGGTTTCTAAAAGAATGTGAAAAAGTCCATCGGAATTTGGTAATAATACATGTAACATGACCTGGACCCTGATTCTAGAAATGTATCTCATCGTATCAACGGTGTTTGAGCTGGCTTTCCGTTCAAAGCCGCCCTCTGATTGGTACATGCAAACAGACGAAACAACATTGTCTATGGCCGTAAAGTTACCGACCGTGTTGTCGTTCCATGTCGGCTGCTAGTGCGGCTACTAGATTGAGTGAGGACGTGAGGTTAGGTTCTGCCAGGATGACGGAGCCGTCAACAAGAGTTTCTATTATGATTTATGAATTCGCGTGTATTAATAAATTATTGTTACCGCTGGACATATGATAATGTGACGTTATTTACGACTTATTTATGATGGGATAAGAAACAATGAAATTTATGATTCTCCACTGAATCGAATATATGATTTCTACGAGAATGAGATAAGTCATTGAAATTTGGGAATACATAACCTATGGGATTGATCGTGCTACATCGTAATTGAATTGAAATAATACTCTAAGATGTTGAACGTTCGCATCGTGCTTCGTCTTGTGTAAAAATATTAATTCGGGGGCGATTTATTGATATTTGACGAGTCCTAAGGAATAACCGGAATAACAGACGTATATCTCGGCGGACAGTCTAGAGCAGACGTAACTCGGAATACGCTTCGAGGCGATTATAGAGCTCCGTACACATTTCCTACCCGGTTTCAGGAGTTACGTTTCGGTTCTAAACTGCCCACCGAACACGTCTGTTTCCGCAGAAGTTATTGATATGAGCAATCATTCAATTGTTTTGGTTATATTTTCCCACGCCTAGTTCTAGCTCCACAGAGAAAACGTGTACGCTGCAGTATGCTCCGGAGGTTTTCTTCGATGACTTAGCTTTAAATTTTCACGTTGCGGAACAGCTCTTGGAGCACTCGAGTAACAAGACGTCAAATCATCGGATTCTGACGGTAATCCGATAAGAATACCTTGATGGACCGGAGCGAACGGACGAATCTTACCATGCAATCTAATAACAGAAGTACTATCTCGGAAGACTTTATTGAGTGTTTATCGACAGTTATTAATTGATTTTGATATATTTCCATACTGTTATTATTTTTGTAGGAAATCATAAAAACGTTATACTGGAGCATGGCAGGATACGGATTTCCACTTATGCTGAAGTTCATTGTCGGACAATTTGGAAAGTATTCATCCGGCCAACGCATTCCCTTGAGGGGAGACTTCGCTGAAATTTTGTGAATCGCTATCAGATGTCAAATAATAGTATATTGTGCAACTCGTGCGGGAAGTTGGCGATTCTCGATGAGTGAGAGTATGGCGCACGAGTCGCAGGCGAGTTGTCACGAGCCGCAGGCGAGTCTCACGAGCCGTAGACGAGTGTCGACATGCTCGCACGATTCGGGGATCGACAACCCGCACGCGTTGCATACTATGCTTTTTGTAACCCCTTGCAATGGGTAGTTCCATTTCGCCGCCGCGGCACTCGGCACTCTAACCTGAGCGTGGCGTAGAGCAGCACACGCAATCGTAGTTACCAAGTGTCCCGTCTGATGGCGCTAGCTAACAGAGTCTCGCTGAGACTAGCGTGAAATAATATTCATTATTTCACGCTAAAACATATTATTTCACGCTAAAACCGTCGTCTGCTATATTATTTCACGCTCTCCGCCCAGCGCAGTAATCGACCGCTTCGCGCACTTTCCGCGAAATCGAACTTCCCATGCAAGTGTTGCAAAAAAATTTTTTTCCAACAGTTCCTGAGTAATGGTAGTATAGACTGTGAAAAAAAATGTTCAGCCTTCTCCAATGAAGGTGTAAGCGCAAGAAACCTCGCGCAGAAGATTTTGCCCACCGCTGCCAAAATTCCTTGCTTCTACACTTTCACCGCAGGAGGGTTACAGTTTGTTTCCGCACCCTGCATACCGTATACAAAAGTATTGGACGGACTTTTTATATATACGTATATATTCAAAATTCAAATTCGCAAATTTGAAAATAATGACATGACAGCGGCAACTAGTTATAACCCTGCGTGCAAGTAACTCCACCAATGCCGGTCCCAAGTCCGGATGAGAAAAAAGGAGGGTTGCACGCAGGGTTACACGTTGGGAATATTCACCAATTTGTTAACTTAATTATATATCGGCTGCTTCATATGACAGCCAGTCGACAAACAATAACGTTTCATTCGAAGACTCTGATAATTGTGTAACGTGTTGGAATGATAGATTGGGTTCAATTAATAGTTAGAATACCAGTACCTGATAGAATGAGTAAAGAAATGTGTGATAATAAATAGAGTTATAATAAGATAATAATTATAGTGAAAACCGCATTAAAATCGGTTAAACAGAATAAGAAATATTATAATAAATAGAAAACGCATGAGAGAGAGAGAGATGGCGATACCGCGGCACGGCGGTAGCCGCTACGCTATCGGCCTAAACAACCACCAGCCACGGTGCAACGCGCACGCGCTAGCACGGCGCGACGCGATTGCACCGGCGCAGGGTCGCAATAGGGTATAAAAGACGGAGCGCGGAGACACTTTTCACTCGTTCTTTGGCCGTCACGCTGAGGGGTGATGGGTTAGAGTCAGATAGCTAAATGCTATAGAGTCATTTTTGTTGTTAGAGGTCGATGTGGCCGGGTCAAGTCCCCGTCCTAACTGATATCTAACTTAGCTTGTTCCGTTTCAACCGTATACATATATCTTCGACATCACTGCTGTCTTGAAGATAAATATATGCGGCCGTCAAATGGGTGTTTGGTATCAGTGATCGCTTCGGTACTCATAGCTACTTTGAACATTCATTCGGCGATTAATTAAATAGGTGTTTGGTATCAGTGATCGCTTCGGTACTCATGGCTACTTTGAACACCTATTCGCGAAGTAATATACAACGCCCATCTCCAATCTTGTACCGGCTTTGAAGAACGATGTCACTAAGATAGTTGGAAGGGAAAAACATTCAGATTTATTCGAGTCATTAATTATTTCCCGATTAGGTAGAAGGGAGTATCGTTGATCGGTTTCAACTTCTCAACTGATCCCCTGTAGGAGTTCATACTTAGACGGTCACGTCCCGTTGGAGTATTGAACACTTGAATTAGATTCATTAGATTCAGAGCTTCGCTCAATTTATTATTAGGATTTAGAGGTTTTATTAACCTTGTTGTTTGTTTTTGATTTATAAAAATATTAGTTATAGAATATTAGTTGATAAACTATTTATTTATTCCATTTATGATTTGTGTTTGTCATTTATCATTTACAATAAACGGAAATCGCTCTTTAACGATTCTCCAAAATTAATTAATCCTTTCTCTGTTCTTGTAAAATAACCTTTTCCCACAGAACTGTATTCTATTCAATAACTAGGCCCAGGAAGTGCTTCCAACGCCCTGGGTTAAGAGTCCCTTGACGTTGCTCTCCGATTGATTAAATATAATTGTAAATTCTGAGCATCATTATTGCTTCATGCAATTGGCGCCCGACACTAGATTTTAAGGAAAAGGACTCACTAGCCAGAGGTGCCTCAATTGCATATTAGCGTTCCATATTCGTCTAATAGACTTCTCAGAGTTTTATTGGATCTGTATTCCATAGCGAAATACCTTCGTTCTATCTGAATAACAATCTTCACCTATACTTATTCGTTGGAGGACAATATCTTCTATGTCTTCTATGAATTATAGAAATCCGACCGAGCGAGCGTAGCGAGCGAGCACAAATATCAGATGGTTCAACGTAATTTTACAAAAAGGAGTGATATCCCCCAAAAAGCACCTCTGGTGCAAAAACCTTCGCCAAGTACATTAAAATCTTCCTCCAAAAAATTGTTTGCCACAAAAAGTCTTCCTCCAAAAATTGTCTTCCACAAAAAGTCTTCCTCCAAAAATTCGACTTTCACAAAAAGTCTTCCTTCACAAACACCTCTAAAAAAGGATTGAAATCAGATGTAACTGCCAAGTACAACAGAATAATGAAATCCTACTACATGGCGTTGTTATGTGCTCGTTCGGTCGCTGCGCTCGCTCACTCGATTCGTTTTTTAAATGATTTATAACATCATCAAAATTAGGAGCAAAAAATAACCAAACAATAAAATTGTAGAAAAAAAAGGACACATACATTTGGAATTAGCAATGTATCAGAATGTCACGTAAACATGTAACCTAATTTCACTTGCCCACACCTGGCCCGCAAAGTACCACGGACAAAATTTTGTTTAAACATTTTTTTTTCAAATTTTTATTTCCAAAACTTTGTTCTACAATTTTTTTTTCACAAATGTATGTGTTCGTATTTTTTTTTTCTACAATTTTATCGGTTGGTCACTTTTTGCTCCTAATTTTTATGACGTCAAAAATTATTTAAAAAACCAATCGAGTGAGCGAGCGCAGCGAGCGAACGAGCACAACGCCATGTAGTAGGATTTCATTCCTTTTCTGTTGTACTTGGCAGTTACATCTGATTTCAATCGTTTTTTAGATATGTTTGTGAAGGAAGACTTTTTGTGGTAGTCGAATTTTTGGAGGAAGACTTTTTGTGGAAGACTATTTTTTGGAGGAAGATTATCATATTACGGAGGCATTCGGTTCAATAAACAGAAAGTAACTTTAGTGGCCTATGCCAATTGTAGGTATCCAAGCCACGACCAAAGTTGGAGATTTGAAGTAGTTGATTACAGCACTTCACACGCGACGATTTATTTCAGGACTACAGAGTGTAAAGAAATAATCCACGATGGTCCTAAAATATTTTGTTCGGTGACTGGTGAGGATAGAGATAACTTCAAAGAGAAATTGAAAGGCACCACTCCTAGAATGTTACAATTGGAACTGGTAGGAAAGATCGACCCCGAAATAGCCGACGATGGGCATATGCAGGAAATGGTGAACATTGAGACAATCCACACAATGAACTCGGAGGAAAACCGCAAAAATGATACGATCCTCCGCTCGAATGATCTGTCAGATTTATTTCAAAAACATATATTGGACCAAGAGACAAGAGACCAGTGATCCATACATTAGACATTCGGGCTTTCCACTCAGTGTTCACATGTTTTCGGAGGAACAACTTAATATTGTCGGTTCAAATGACATCATCGGTTATTTTGATGGTACAAGTGGCGTCGTACGTAAACCAAAAAACATCAAATGTAAGCGCATAATGTATTACGCCTTAATTATGAACAAAAACTCTGCACTGATTCCGCAGGGAGAATGTATAAAGGCGAGGCAAGACGTACCAGCGATAAGCAGTTTTTTAAAAGATTATAAGCACTTCGCGATAGCGCACCACGCACAATGGCCACTTTTTCGCGTAATAGTTGTCGACTGGAGTTGGGCGTTGATCAATTCTTTTCTGGGCGAGTGGAATATGATGACAATAACAACTTACTTAGAAGAGTTGGACGATTGCGTAACAAACGACACAGAACCTAGATCCGATCTTGTAATTGTGCATACTTGCTGTGCACACTTTCAAAAGCGAGTGTCGAAGAACATTCATCGAAAATTCCCTCAGTACTTGAAAATTAAGAATTTTATCTTCGAATGCGTCGGATTGATGATTCACTGCCATACGTTGGCAAGTTTGGATGAAGTGTTCGAAAATTTCGTTAAAATTCTCACGACTACGAGTCGTGCAGTGGCAGATAGTAGTATAATTGAAATTAACGAACTCCTCGAAACTGTACAAGATGCAGGTCATCTTGACGAAGAGATTTGTAGCGACAAAGACCTGGACAAGAAATTCGTATCAGACGGTAAGAGCAAAGGTAGCGTTTTTGCGGAATCTCCTTTTTACAAGCGTTATTACGAGAAGCTCTCCGAAATAAAAAACAACTCGGTGAAAGGTGATAGCGATAACGAATATCACGCACCGAAGATCGCAGATTACGTAACGTAGAGTCTGATGCCCTTCGCGCCAATGTGGTCCGCGTTGATACTTAAACACGTAGCGCCGGAGCATCAGAGATTAAGTAACGCCAACGTAGAATCGTATTTCAATTATTTAAAAAAATACATGCTGAACGGCCAGAGGAACTTGAAGGTAGGCCGGTTCTTGACAAAAGTGAGAGACCATAAAACTAAATTGTGTAAAGAGGTTAGGTTAGGTGGTCCTTAGGAAACAAGGCGGGGCAGCATGTCAAGGCAAATGTGAATGCTCCCAACAACCCGGTAGTAAAGGATATATGGAAGAGAAAACGGCGAGCTCAGTACAGCCACCTTGAAGGTAGGCAACTCGGAAGAATCGCGAAAAAGGCTAAAATCGAAAGAGACCGAACGAGTACTCCCAAAAAACGCGATACTTCTCAAAAGAGACCACAAATCGCGAAAAAAGTTAAAATCGAAAGAGACCGAACGAGTACTCCCAAACAATTCGATACTCCTCAAAACGCATCGCGAATCGCGAAAAAAGCTAAAATTGAAACAATGCCAGCGAGTACTCCCGAACAACTCGATACTTGTTCGAAGACACAGATACCGCGACAAGAGCAGTCCTTTTTGAATCGAAGCGACAATTCCGAACACGCGAATGCTTTATCCAACGGTTCGTTTCAAGATTCCGCGTATTACATGCAATTAGAAACACCCCAATTTACCGTTGGACGATATGGTTCGATCACAGGCGCCCCGATCATAGCGTTCGATGAATTTCAGTTGTTCTCGGAGCAATATCGAACCCTCCGACCGGGACAATATTTAGACGGGGAAGTCATCGATTCCTACAGCGTCGCTACCCTAGATTTTAGATCAAATATAGTGTACGTCCCCACAACCATGACTGGATATTTGTTGGGTGAATTCAGTCACCAGGAAAAAGGTAAAGAGTGGCGAATGTACAACGTCGGTAGTTCTTTGAAGGGCACAATGTTTATGCCCTACGTACGTTACGCGCACTGTTGTTTACTGGTAGTCGATATCGACGCAAAAACCATTATGCACTTAGATCAGTAGATAGGCTATGAGAGTTCTGGACACAGATCCCCTTACCGACACTTACCGACCGAGTTTAGCCGAGACGCGAACCATTTCTGGAAGGTTCGACGATGACGTCACGTCGCCGATGACGTCACTGTACCGACCGAGAGGCGAGCTTTTACCGACTGAGAGGCACAGTGGATGTCATTGCGAGCTGCGTTACCGACGTGGCGGCTATTCAGCCCGTGTATTTAGCTGAGATTCGAACCCTTTTTTCTTATCGACCGCCGCGAACTCATACCGACCGTCGGGACCTCTCTGCCTTATCGTCTGTACTTATGACGTCACGCCTCGACATTTTTATCGGCGGACCGTCGTCTTAGCTAAGACCCGAACCCTGACAATGACGTAATCGGCCTCGTCTGGAAGCTTCTCTCGCGGTGCAATTCGAACATTCTCACGGCACCCCGTTCTGGAAGCTTCTTCGGATTGCGTCAGCCTTTCAACGGTTGCCAATTCCTAGAATTTTCCTGCTAAATCTAATGACTGACGGCGAATTCTCTCACGGTACCCGTAGGGTTCCAGAAGCTTCGTTCCAACGGACAAAGGATTGCGTCAGAATTGCAACGGTCAACGATTCCTGGAATTGACACGTTTGAACCTGCTAAATCGAACGACTGACGGCGAATTCTCTCACGGTACCCGTAGGGTTCCAGAAGCTTTGTTCCAACGGACAAAGGATTGCGTCAGAATTGCAACGGTCAACGATTCCTGGAATTGACACGTTTGAACGTGCTAAATCGAACGACTGACGGCGAATTCTCTCACGGTACCCGTAGGGTTCCAGAAGCTTCGTTCCAACGGACAAAGGATTGCGTCAGAATTGCAACGGTCAACGATTCCTGGAATTGACACGTTTGAACGTGCTAAATCGAACGACTGACGGCGAATTCTCTCACGGTACCCGTAGGGTTCCAGAAGCTTCGTTCCAACGGACAAAGGATTGCGTCAGACTTGCAACGGTTGACGATTCCTAGAATTGACACGTTCGAACCTGCTAAATCGAACTTTCGAGACTGCAGCTTGCAAAGGATGGTTCTAGAAGGATAGTAGTGGGGGTGGAGGACTATAAAAACGGAGCATTCTTTCGATAAAATATCATTCAACATTCATTCTTCACGCTGCTACTCAATATTCTCAAACAAGTGGAATTATGGAGATTATTTTAGACGTGCAGGGTTTCCTCCAATTTGACGATGAATTCGTGCTGAAGGAACTAGCGGCAATCTCGGTTAAACCAGACGGAGAAGGTGTACACAGTTCAGCCTGCATCCTCTTCAAACCACCCTGTGCGTGGGCAACGTTACCAGCTATAAACAGAGCTACCAATGCCTGGTTAACAAGAAATTTTCATGGAATACCGTGGAATGTTGGAAATAGAGCTTACACCGATGTGCAGCAAGTGTTGGAGAAAATTGTTCAGGACGCGAGTTACCTGTACGTGAAGGGACTGGAGGAGAGAGAGTGGGTGGAAAGAATAATCAACTATTCGAAACCTGTCATCGACTTGACTGAGCTGGGATGTCCGACATTCCGACAGCTACAACACA
Source organism: Euura lappo (assembly GCA_018257835.1). Classification (NCBI taxonomy): domain Eukaryota; kingdom Metazoa; phylum Arthropoda; class Insecta; order Hymenoptera; family Tenthredinidae; genus Euura; species Euura lappo. The sequence goes on from JAEUYN010001727.1 coordinate 21,016, forward strand.
TCGGTATATGCCATTGCATGTATCATGAACATCATAAGTCCGTTCCAAGATACCACTGTGCTTTCGAAAACGTTCAGCTTCTGAAACAATGGTACGTGAAGGATTGTCCGAGTTCCCTCAGCAAATCTTTGCACCTGTACCTACAACTGGGTAGTCTGAAGCAGATGAAGGCGGAAGATATTGCCTTTTTGACGAAAGATTTCATTCTCATCTATGGATCGAACATCATCGATGAGGTGGGGGAGAAACTATCTGAAAATATGAAGGCGGACCAAGACATTGCCGATTGTCGTAGTCCAGCAGCCACCGCCTGATTTTTCGAGTGATTAATAACAGGCTGGATCTTCGTGAGTAGGTTCGGTTCGACGAGACGCCCAAGTTTTCCCTCTGTGAAAACTCTCGGTAGAGGTAGCTAATGAAGTGCGCAGGTGTGAAAGATGTCGATTCGGTGGGGTGTCGAAATTGTCGGACTAACAGTTACTTTTTTATTTTAATGTTAAGATAATTGGATAATACACTCGGGAAAACAATTGTCCTACAAAATGGATGGTTCGACTCGAGCGTCCTCCACTCCGAATATGTCCAAATAACGAGTACATAAAAATTATTAATAACCGGCTGATTTTTTTTATGCAGCTTAGTAAATACTTGTATAATGAAATGGCCAAATAGTCCTACAAATTTAATGGCACGTTTTTCCTGTCCTACGCTTGGAAGTTGTCGATACCACGGTAACACTTTTTTCATTAATAACCGTAGGACAAAGATAACACATGTTAAGTTAGTGCATTCTTTGCCCAAATCAAACAGTGTCCTACCAAAAAATGGGTATGTATTGCTAGTCCTACAAGAATACTGAAAATAACATTAGAGTGAAACCTCTTTTATACGATTCGCACTTGTACGTTTTACTCGCTTATACGTAACATTTCTTTGGTCCGGGCAGTATATGTATTTGCAATACTGAAGTATTTCACTTCAACGTAATTCGCACGTATACGTATTTTTTGCCATACCCCTTGAAAATCGTATGAAGGAGGTTTCACTGTAATGAAGTACCTTTAACATTAGAAGTCAATTCTCCAAGAGATGCAGATTCATCGAACGAATCTCATTTCAGCGGTAACTTTGAAATTCGTTTCTCGATCTACTCTCACCAACGACTTATACTGGTGAATTAATTCAATTTTCTACCACACATGCATTAAAAACTCGTGTTTTTTGCCCTCCTTAACGGGATGGAAGTCACAGGTTTTTGACCGGGGTAATAAACCGGGATAAAAACTTGTCAAGAGGGATAAAAACCTTGACAGGAGGGAAAAAAAACTCTCGTAACCATAGTAACGATGAAATAAACTAAGAAAGTGCTGCCCCCCAGTGGAGAACACCGTTCTCGTGGTTCTAACCTCACTTTCTCTCGTTTTTAATGCATATGTGGTAGAGAATAACATATGTGCCATGGGAAGGAAGCGAGCGTTTTGTCTCGCACATTTTGCAGAACTCGTCTTCACTCTCGGGCACCTTCGGCGCTCGACAAAAAACGCCTGCTTCTCCCCCGTGGTGCATAATATACTATAATATGAAGTGCACATCGTGTGTCTAATGGCATAAGGTCGTAAGCGCCAAGAATGCGATTTTGGTGGCAAAAGGTCGTATAATTTTTTTTTTCACGCCATTCGCTCCGAAAACGGTCAAAACGTATATGTCAATTGAAATTACGAGTTCAAAAAATGTAAGAGCAAAAGGTCGTAAGTTTGGCGGATACGTCGTTCTTTCATTACAATTTTTAAGGAAAATTAAAAAACAACGTAAATGCAAAACGTCGTAACCGCCATTCCTTTCATGATTTTTCATGATTTTTGCAAACAGTTGTAAAAACTCGTGAAACGCAAAGATAAATTGAAAAAACGACCGTTTCGAAAATTCATGGGAAAAAAATACCAAGTTAAAACCAGAAGGTCGTAAGCACCATTTCTTTTTCATGATCTTTCGAATAGCTATGAAAACTCGTGAAACGCAAAGGTAAATTGAAAAAACGACCGTTTTGAAAAATTCGATAAAAAATATTCGGGGTTAAAAGCAGAAGGTCGTAAGCGCCATTTTTTTTTTGTATTTTTCACGATTTTTACAATCAGGTAAAAAAAAATCGTGAAACGCGAAGAAAAATCGAAATCGACCACGTTTCGAAAATGTATACAAAAAAATACCAAGGTAAAAGCCGAAGGATGTAAGCGCCGATTTTTTTTCATAATTTTGATGGTTACGACGTTCTGCTTCTAATTGACCCAATATTAAATTTCAACATTCATGAACGAATCTTCGGGTTTTCATCCCGAACACAAAAAAAATATATACAACATATGATCTTCTGCCGTTACGAACAGCAAAAAGTCGTATTACGGCGCTTACGTCCTTCAGGATGTTAGACACGCGACATGTTTCAGTATTTTGGCGATTTGCTCTGTAAAGCTCCAAACTGCGAGAAATGCGTTGAATGAGTTCTTAACAAAATATATCTATTCCTGGAAATACATACCACTTTTTGTGTAGGACAGTGGTAAAATTGTGTTCTACACTTTATTCCCGATAGGAAAAAATAAAAATCAGGTTGTTATTAATGAAAAAAGTGTTACCGTGGTATCGACAACTTCCGAACGTCGGACTGGGAAAACGTGCCACTAAATTTGTAGGACTATTTGGCCATTTCATTATACAAGTATTTACTAAGCTGCATGAAAAAAATCAGCCAGTTATTAATAATTTTTATGAACTCGTTATTTGGACATATTCGGAGTGGAGGACGCTCTAGTCGAACCATCCATTTTGTAGGACAATTGTTTTCCCGAGTGTATTATCCAATTATCTTAAAATAAAAATAAAAAAGTAACTGTTAGTCCGACAATTTCGACACCCCACCGAATCGACATGTTTCACACCTGCGCACTTCATTAGCTACCTCTATCGAGAATTTTCACAAAGGGAAAACTTGGGCGTCTCGTCGAACCGAACCTACTTACGGAGATCCAGCCTGTTATTAATCACTCGAAAAATCAGGCGGTGGCTGCTGGACTATCGGAGATGCTAGAAACATTATAAGTCATGCGGAGATGAATTTGACGGACCGGTACCAATGATTAAAAATTGTCCACAGTGTAAATTATCTCTGTAGATTATTATTATTATTTTTTTTTTACTTCAGATAAAGCTACTATGATAAATCCTAAAGACTCTATGTATTCGTTTCAGATGAATAAAAAGATCTGCTTTGAAAATTATCTCCTCTTTGATATCCCTCACACGATTAATCTTAGTTCATAGTTATCTTCTGTTTATACAAGGCTAAGGTAGAAAGAGATAAACGAGATGATTCTACAATTGATTTTTTATTCCGAAACAGATACAGTCATACACTAATACATGAATGGTTTCACACCAATTTTTTAACTCCACCACTTATCGGATTATATTCCACAATACGATCATGAAGGACGACGTAATAAGCCGAGGTCCCGACAGGAAAATTATGATTAGACTCACAAGGAGAGTAGGGACCTTCGATGTCACGGATCGGGTTCCCGCTTCACGTGGTGAAAGTTTAAGACCTCCGAATTAACGTGGTTTTCAGCAATTCAGCAAACAATTGCGAAGTTAGTTTCCCCGATTTTGATGCAGTGACGATAACGTTCTTACAGATGCTTGTCAGTTCGTTGATATGTGTTTGAACTCGTGGCCCAAATTTACCAGTTTGTTCTTGTAAACAAATGAAGACATGTGGAAGCAATTTACCAGAAGCTGTCATACAATACTGTGCGGTGTATGAATGGGTTACTTTATTCAAGTCTCCCAAATATACATTAACCATTTTCTCTCCCATGTGTGACAGCGTTCGATTAACACCGACACGGTACTCGCAGCCAGTTTGATCTGTGTTAATCACGAAATCTAGATCGTAGTTTGGAATCACTTTCGACACTTGCTGTTGGAAAAGTTTTGCAGCTTCCATGAGAGCCTCTGGTGATTTCATTTCGGTTTGTTTGATATATTTGGTAACCTTTCGCTGTCGAATCCGATGTCTTGTTTTGAAATCCTCCACCCACTGCTTTGATGCAGTAAAATTAAAGTTATCGTATTGCATCGCGGCAGCTAATGCCCATTGTTGGAGCGTCCGTGTGGTAACAGGCTTCATACTTTTTCTCGCTTCAACAAATCGATCGTAAGTCCAATTGTCAATCATATGCCATTTATCAAAAGGTGTTCCTCCGTTTTTTATATCTTGTTCCCAAATTTTCAGAAGGCCTTTGTGTTTTAACGCTGTTCCTCCACGTCGGTGTAGGGTCTTCAACGACCACTTCGGGTGTTCCCTCGCCATATTAACAATTTTTATTTTCGTTTCCAACGTAACATGTGCCGTGCCACGAGGTCGTTTTGGGGATGGACAGTATTCACTCTGCGCAGACTCTGAAGATGATGTCGATGAAGATTTTATTAATGAATAATCGGCGGATGTAGCTGTTGTTTGGGTTTCGTCGGAAATTTCTATCTTCTCATCTTCCTGAAATAATTCCTCCGTTTCTATCAGGTTCGCATGTTCTATGGTTGTTATTATTTCTTCGACCATCTTTTCGGCGAGAGCGGTTGATTTCGTGGATGGATTTTCACTTCCGGCATCGAAAACGATATTCCTCTGACGCAAAGTTTTAACACATTCATACACAGCATCAGTGACGTCTTCTTTCGAATGAATGAACTCGTAATTATCGATTTCACTCTCCTGAAGAGATGGATTCCCGGCTCCCGAAGTACTTGGACGGTCTTCCATAATTTCACCAAAAATATTTTCACAGTGAATACGTCTTGCTTCGTCGAGAATTGCAGCGAAACTGATGGCATAGAACACACATTCAGGCCCTATATAGCACTATATGGATTACCTGACCGAAAACCGGTCTTTACCTGTGACGGAACAATGAAAAATATCCCTTCGGCCAAACCTTGTGAAGACATAAATACCTGGAATATTGCATGACCCGGCCCACCTGCAGGATTTCCCATAACACATGAATACCTGGAATCTTGCATGACCTGGCCCACCTGCAGGGTTTCCCATAACACATGAATACCTGGAATATTGCATACCCCGACCCACCTGTAGAATTTCCCGTAACACATGAATACCTGGGATATTGCATGCCCTGACCCACCTGCAGGATTTTCTATAACACATGAATACCTGGAATCTTGCATGACCCGGCCCACCTGCAGGGTTTCCCATAACACATGAATACCTGGAATATTGCATACCCCGACCCACCTGTAGAATTTCCCGTAACACATGAATACCTGGGATATTGCATGCCCTGACCCACCTGCAGGATTTTCTATAACACATAAATACCCGGAATATGTACTCTGATTTTTCTATGAAACAAAAAGGACCTATAAACACTACTGGCTTGCGCATGCAAAGTCTTATGAGAGATTGAAAAGATATATGGAAAATAAATTGAAAAAAAAAAAAAATGTGCGGGGACGCGAACCGCGAACCTTCAGCGTTCTAGTCCGTCGTCTTACCGCCCCAGCCACGCCAGCTCTTGGTTCCAGTGTGCACGCTCAACGGAGTAGACGCGCGAGCCCCACTCCGCCCGAAAATCTCTAAATTTCGAATCGCGATATCTCAGCAACCAAGGCGTATTAGATCAAAAATCAAAAACCACGTTAATTCGGAGGTCTTAAACTTTCACCACGTGAAACGGGAACCCGATCCGTGACATCGAAGGTCCCTACTCTCCTTGTCAAACTCCAGTTGAGCTTGACAATTGGTTCTCGTACATATAAGTGCCCTCGTTATTCGAAACAGTTCCTGGAATAACCGTCAACGTGCTGCAACACGAAAGATTTTCAAAGTTGAGAACGATAGTGGTGGGGAGGACAGAGGACTATAAAAAACGAAGCATTTTTTCAATCAGACGTAATTGGATACGATCGTGAACATCATTACTCGTACACCTTCAAATTTAATAAAACTCCGGGATATTCCGCTGACGTTCGTCATATTTACATCTTCGAGCTCGGAAAATGGTTCTCGTATATACAGGGTGTCCCATTTTTAAAAATGCAGCCGAATATCGCGGAAAGTATTGGTTGCAGAGAAAAATATTTCAGATAAAAGTTGTTTGGTTTCGAGGGGGACAGATTCTGATGATATTGGCATTTTTGTAGGTGGAGGCGTTAAGGTGATATGAAGATCAAATTTTGTTTTTAAATAGAATCATGTAGTTATTATTAATTCATCAGATCGGGGGTTTAATTTTACATCAAAAAGCACTGCTGAACTGATGTCCTAACATGAACGGTTCCGTAGATATTTCATTTTTCTTAGAAGGACAATTCTCGGAATACTTCTACAGGCATTACGTATACCGTTTTTCATATCTTCTGCAGTGGTTGGCGCTGTTGCAAAAACTGTATTTTTTTATGAATCCCCAAAGAAAGAAGTCTGGGGAGGTAAGATCTGGAGATCTTGCAGGCCACGGGAGAGGTCCACCGCGACCGATCCAGTGATGTTGAAAAGTAGCGTTCAGATGATTACGAACAATCACATCCCAATGGGCGGGCGCTCCATCGTGTTGATACCACATCCGGTATCTGGTATTCAGATCAAGATGTTCCAATAATATCGGCAATTCATCACGTATGAATCTCAGGTATCCGGCGCTATTAAGTCTGCCTCCAAACTTATTTTGAGAAAAATGAAATATCTACGGAACCGTTCATGTTAGGACATCAGTTCAGCAGTACTGTTTGATGTAAAATTAAACGCCCGATCTGATGAAGTAATAATAAATACATGATTCCATTTAAAAAACAAAAGTTGATCTTCATATCACCTTAACGCCTCCACCTACAAAAAAGCCAATATCATCAGAATCTGTCCCCCTCGAAACCAAACAACTTTGATCTAAAATATTTTCCTCTGCAACCAATACTTTCCAAGATATTCGGCTGCATTTTTTAAAATGGGACACCCTGTATATATAAGTGTCCTCAAAAGAAAGATTGTCCGTGCTTCATTCCGATTCCAGAGGCTGTGTTGACCATAAAATCGGCGGTGAAGAATATCAGATCTGATGAGATATCGGTTTCGGTGCGCCTAATGAATTGTTAGAATCGCCTCCGCTAAGTTTTACAAGTGTCGAGTCGATAATGCAAAAAACTATGATTCCATCCCAGAGTTCGGTTGGCTCAGCGAGTGATAACGTGACAATTATGGCAGATTCCTTAGAATACATCAAGAACTATCCACCAAAGGATGCGGAAGCCATTGATTCGGAAGTGAGAAGATTTCTCCACGCAACTTACGAAGTTTGCACATTAAACGTGGAGCTCACGGAAGGAGAGCAGCGATGGATAGGACCTCTGATGAAAAATGTGATACCGGACATAGATGATTGTCTGATGGATATAGGAAACTATTTTGATGGTGATTATGGTCCCGACGCACTCGTCCTCAGATCTGCTTACCAGTTCATGGTTGACAATTTCAAGAATTTCCCAGACGGAAAAGGGAGTACGCTAGAAAATAGTTTCAAATATTTTGAGGACACACAAAGCATCGAGACACTCGACGAAAGGCTGGATAGATGGAAGAAGAGGCCATACACTTGTACGGACGACATTCACCATACAGCTGAAGAATTGGATAGACCAGCGGAAGTGCCTGTATCTCATCACTGGTGGTTTCGGTCGTTTTCTGATTCCGGAACTAGGAACATTATAAGTCGTGCGGAGATGAGTTTGACGGACCGATTCCAATGATTAACTAGCCGGTTTTAGCCAAAAAGCTCATCGCTTTTTTGCGTAAGGCACGATCGCAGAGTGCTGGTTTGTTTTGAAATAGTGTTCAAATCCCCCAAAAATTTCAAAATTTTGATTCGTGATTAGAAGGCTGAATTCCGAAGCTCGCTATTATTTTCAAAATTGACAAAGATAGCAATCGCCATTTCTAAACCGGAAGTCGGATCGAGTACACAAACAAAATTGCACATCTGCAGACTGAAAACAGTATCCAGTGCGAATTTCATCAAAATCGGTTCAGCGGTTTGGCTAAGCTCGTGTTTACAAGCAACTTCAACGATTTGACACCGAGACGCAGGTGCCGGAAAAATCCTAAAAAATTTCCAAAATTTTGATTCCTGATTAAAAGACATTATTCCAAAGCTCGTTGTTGTATCTTCAAAATTGACAAAGTTAGCAATCGCCATTTCTGAACCGGAAGTCGGATCGAGTACACAAACAAAATTGCACATCTGCAGACTGAAAACAGTATCCAGTGCGAATTTCATCAAAATCGGTTCAGCGGTTTGGCTAAGCTCGTGTTTACAAGCAACTTCAACGATTTGACACCGAGACGCAGGTGCCGGAAAAATCCTAAAAAATTTCCAAAATTTTGATTCCTGATTAAAAGACAGTATTCCAAAGCTCGTTGTTGTATCTTCAAAATTGACAAAGTTAGCAATCGCCATTTCTGAACCGGAAGTCGGATCGAGTACACAAACAAAATTGCACATCTGCAGGCTGAAAACAGTATCCAGTGCAAATTTCATCAAAATCGGTTCAGCGGTTTCGCTAAGCTCGTGTTTACAAGCAACTTCAACGATTTGACACCGAGACGCAGGTGCCGGAAAAATCCTAAAAAATTTCCAAAATTTTGATTCCTGATTAAAAGACATTATTCCAAAGCTCGTTGTTGTATCTTCAAAATTGACAAAGTTAGCAATCGCCATTTCTGAACCGGAAGTCGGATCGAGTACACAAACAAAATTGCACATCTGCAGACTGAAAACAGTATCCAGTGCGAATTTCATCAGAATCGGTTCAGCGGTTTGGCTGAAACCGTGTTTACAAGAAATGGGGGGGTCACATACACCACTCTTGAAAATGCTCGAAAACGACTACCCAGGTGCCAAAACTTGCTCCCTACATGATTTCAGAATTTTTTCTCGATCCGACGTTTTTAGCGATGGCGAATGTATAAGGCACTCCGTTTTTAACGATCGTGCCTAAAAATTGTCCACAGTGTAAATTATCTCTATAGAGTATTTTCTGCTTCAGATAAAGCTACTATGATAAATCATAAAGACTCCATGTACTCGTTTCAGATGAATAAAACAGATCTGCTTTAAATTATCTTGAGAATTATCTTCTCCTGCTTGAAAATTATCTTCTCCTTGATATCCCTCACTCGATTAATCTTAGTTGACGGTCCGAATCTTTTCCATAGTAAAAGGTCTATAGTTCCTGGGCTGCTTGTGCACAGCTGTGTCTGATGATATCAGACGGATCATATTACCTTACTACACTCACTGCATATAGAGAAACCTGAAAATAGATGTATGTTTCCAATATACTTATTATGAATCAATATTTTAGAATGGTTTGCAGAATTTTCCGAGATTTTTCGTAAATTTTTTTTTTAGCTTTATCGTAAAAATTTTTAGTAAAATTTTTAGTTATTTTTTCCGTAAAATGAATTTACATCAGGTGTGTAAGCGTTCATTTCGCTCAGCATGAGCTATCATATCAACAAGATCGCTATACAGCAAGAAGTCCGTCTCGTGTATCAAGTAACAGCAGCCTTGCGTAGCGACGTGGATGATACTGCTATAATGATTCAGTCTCTCGAGGCTCGGTTCCGGGAAGATTCGAAGAATTATCTCATCAACATCGAGACAGTACAAGACCTCGCAACACGCAATGCACAGCTCATTTCACACATAGACGACAGACTGAGAACATTAGAGAGATTCGGAGAGCAGTTACAAGAGCGCATACTTGCACTTGAAAATGAACGATAAGAAGCTAGAACTGGTAGCGGAGCTCCATAAACCAGCGAGAAGAAATTACCAACGTCGACGCGTAGAAGTTCGTGGAATCGATGAGACCTGGCAAGCTGATCTTGTTGATATGAAAGCTTACGCTGGGCAAAATAAAGGCTACAAACACTGCTCACGGTCATTGACATTTTTTCAAAATATGCGTGGGCTGTACCGATTAGGAGTAAGACTGGTGATGATGTTACGAATGCCATGGAGTCTATATTCCTTCAGGGACGAATACCTAAAAAATTACACGTGGATCAAGGAAAGGAATTCTACAATACGAAATTCGAATCTCTCATGAAGCGTCACGGTATCGTGTTGTACTCTACGTACAGTAATTTAAAGGCATCAATCTGTGAACGCTTTAATCGTACGCTAAAAAGTAAAATGTGGATGCAGTTCAGTCTTCGAGGCAGTTACAAGTGGACCGATATCTTGAATGAGTTGGTGTCCGCTTACAATAACACCAAGCATCAAACTATACGTATACGAAGCCTAAGGATGTGTCAGCTGCGAACGAACAGCTGTTGCTACGCACCGTGTACCATAAAGTTCGAGCTAGATATACAAAACCACCGAAATTCAAAGTTGGAGATAAAGTTCGAGTCAGCAAATTCAAAAACGTTTTCGAAAAAGGATATACACCCAATTGGACAACCGAAATATTCACCATCATACAGGTTGTGAATACGGACCCTGTGACGTACAAGCTGAAAGATTATCGAGATGAACCCATCGCTGGAGGTTTTTACGAAACAGAGCTCCTCGCGGTCAAGAATTCCGACATCTACCTTGTGGAAAAAGTGCTGAAGAGACAAGGAAATAGACAATATGTTCCAGCTTAGCGCTACCTTATTTTGCTTAACTGTATAGACCTCATGCTTCTCGCTCTGAATAAGGTTTTGACTCTTTACCAGATTTTCATGATTCAAGGCGCAATCTAGGTAATCATCGAACGTAGTCTTTTTAAGCGTGGATCCTTTGACACCTTTGGCACGTTTTTTATCATCATCTTCACCTAATACGCGAAACGCATACAGTTTGGCTCTCAAGCCTATGAATTCGGTCATGATCTTTCCATTATTTTCGTCTTTCATCAAGCCGATAACTTTCTTGTTGACAAGAGGCATATTATATACATTATCAAACGGGTAGTCAGATGTATCAAATTTCTCCAAGTTATATTTCATACACTCATAGATATCGGGAACGGTGAAGTGGTATATGAGACTATCTGTATCTGTATACATTAATTTTGCTCGCTCCCCAAAGATCTTCCGCACGTAATTGTAGTGAAAATCGTAGATATAAGTTTTCGAGAGGTCGAGAATAGAAAACCCTACATAGATTGGTTTATTTAATTTCACCGTTGTTCGACTTAATTCAATTATAACCAAATCTTCATCGAAAATAGTACAACTGTGGAAATTAGGTTTGGCGATGAGAGCGCGTGCACTGTACCTTCCGTCCCATTTATTGATCAATCTAACATCTCTATGTTTCCTAACATTTTCCATTGTTTTTCCGAAAACAGCATTATTCATCAATTTATAGAAATTTTTCTCAAAATCATTGCTGGATTTTTTTCTCAAATCAGTATTCAGATCTATGTATTTTTTGAGCCACGCGGCTTGTCTAAATTTTAAAACTCTGTGAACCTTGGTTAGTTTCATTCCTAAGCTCAAGCATTGCTTCAGAACTTTATAGTGAATCACATATTTTTCTTTCGAAAACAAATTGGTAATCAATTTCGGTTTCCCACATCCTGAGCCAGGAGGTGTGTAATGCACCGGGCACAGCGGTAAGTCTTTGTGAGATTCATGCAGTTCTTGTGGATATTCTAGATCAACTTCAAGAATGTATCCTACCGATGTGAGCCATCAGAATGTGAGTCATCAGGCACGTTACGAACGTCGATTTCATTGAAATTTGGTACCCACTCGAATGAGCCGTACGGTAAAAAGAGGCTCATTGCTGCACCGTACAAATTATTCACATCGAAATACATAAGGTAGGATTCTTCCTGTTGCGGATCGAATGCTGCGCCCATATATCTGTTATTGGCTTTAGCGTATCTATTCGAGCATTGGGCTACGCCGCCGCGAATACCCTTCTCGATAAACATTATCATATCAATATCAACCAGTAATTCTAATTCAATACCTGTGCACTTGAGCATTGCATCAAACGAGAGCCCTGGTGCGGTATAATAATGCAACGGGTCTAAATTGTACGTTTCCCAACAATTGAATCTAAAATTTTTAAAGATATCAGCTGAAAGCAAAATATCCGTGCGTAAATACAAGTCTGAATATTCTCCTAACGTTTTAATATCGAAAGCCTGCCAAACATTACACGCGTGTGAGTAATCACTCTGTGAAACGTCTGCATCATTCAATTCGGAATGAAACTTTTCGATGGTTGGTAACTGCTCTTCTTCGAGTTTATCCCAGCTGTCCACATATTCGTACGGAAACACACCTTTTCTCGTTAGTAATTCAAACTCTTCGGAACTCTGACAATGCTTACGCGTAATTAGTTTTTGATTATTCCCCAAATATGACGCTAATTTTTCGAGACTGCTTGGCATAAAGCGAAACGAATCTAGGAATCTAAAGTTTATATCTGTTCCAGCAACAAATTTCGTGAAGGATATACATATACTTATTTTTGTTTATAGGTAGAAGGCTAATTCTACCTTCGAATGATGTAGCTAGTTCTTTAATTATAAAATGAGAGTCATATCCGGATAAATTATGGAAAATGACAGGAATACGGTATTCAGTTTTGTAATTCAGATTACATCCTTGATGTGCAGGACCGCGGTATTTCCCTGTAAAATGGCAGTGATCATGAATCTTCATATCCTCATGAGCGAACGGTTTTTCACAAATATGACAAGTTTTGGCGAGATGAAATTCATTCACTTGAGCGGTAGTCAAAGGATCCATCGGTACAATCGTTTGAAACTGAAGTTTTAGCCAATGAGTCAATTCAAACAATTCGTTTACAAACCATTCGATACAATTTCGTCCACGATTGATTTTAAACTTTGAATATGAGTCATTGTACGCGCAATGGAAATAATACCCGATGCTATATGGAACGTGTTTCTGATACTTAGTTCTATTTCCTGACATATCATTGGTAGGTTGCAAAAGACACTCCAGGTCAGCATATATGCAAAACGGTACATTTTCTTTGTATTTGAAATTTTGAAATTTCAGAATCTTCTTCCTCTTGCTCGGTAAGATAACCTTATTTTTATTCAAATTAAAACAATCCGATGAATGTTTGTTCAGAGCGTTCTCTGAATAGAAGTGGCTCAAACATCTATCGCATAGCCAAGTCCGACCGTTGTGTTTGGAAATTTGAGCATTCAACAGTCGAGACAGGCTCCGAATCCAAGCGAAGTGGTACACACGGCTATCTTCAAGTTCCTCTATATCATCATGGTCCAAATCAGTCTCTACCACGAGAAGATGAATGACTGGCTTATCTGATTTGTACCGGCTTAAATAAATCGGTACTAACTCAGTACCTCTCTCTTGTTCTATACCATAAACATTAATCGAAAGGTTGTTCAGTTTTTCAAATTTTGGAATACTGTCCAGAGACATGGGAAAATTTAACCCATCATACCGTAGCACTCAGCTGAAATGCGGATACGAACTTGTTACACTCGAATGGGTGTCTGTGGGAAAGAGTGCAGCTGTAACCGACCAAAGAAAGCAGTACGAGTCGTTATTTCTAATGTTTACAACCGCCTTCTTATCGCGTATGTACTTCGGTAACTCTGTGTAAGTGAACAGTCCGCCTTGTAGTGGTACATATCTGTTCATATTCACAGACAAGTTGATGATCTCCACCAACGACCAGCCAGAATCCTTTTCCTGGAAGTCCTCCACCTTGACCATCAATTTTTCTCGCTCGTTCTCGTTGAACCACTCGTTGATATTCGTTGATTCCAGAATGATCGCATTTTTGGTATTGAAAAATTTGATTTCTTCAATTATCTCGTCATTCTTGGTCAGATGATACTTGCAGGACAAGACGGTGTTTGCCTTCAAACTTCCTTCTTTTTGTAGCGCATTCTTCAGTCTCGTGACAACCACTTTTTTTGAGCCTTCCAAAAATGTCATCAAGTCCTTATGTTGTAAATTTGTGACTACGCCAGTTCTGATCCGTCCCTGAAAGCAGTCTCAAGGTCTGCCCACTGTACCCGATCGCTTCTTTTTTTTCTCCGTACACCATCACCCACTTTCAGACAACTTTTAAATTTTGCTGTTAACGATTTCAAAATTCCGATCGTTGTTAAGATTCTTGTTTTTTGTCCAACGGTTGAAGCTGTTTCTCGTAAAATTTTATTCAAAAGCCGAACGTTCTTTGTACCGAATCTGATCCACTTTTGAATTTCAACTATTGAACGTTTATCTTGAAGAATTTTATACGCTTGCTCCATTATTTCAATTAGTTTAAGACACTCGTTAGCTTCCATTGTTGCTGATATGCGCCCTCGAGCTCGGGTAAATAATCAATGAATCATACACAGCTCTGAATGCTCTTTTATAGCGTGTGACAGCAGTGAAATTTGATCCTTATACTTAATTTGCGGAGAACCTGTAGATCGAAGATTCGCAAAGCCTTCGACGGAAAATCTAACCGAATAATTGAAGAAAAGTTATCACACGAAATGATCACAGACGCAAAATTTTGTTTTCATGAAAAATGGATGGAATAATCTGAAAAATATTCTGCAGGCCACAATCGAATATTCGAGAATTCGGGTGAAGGTTCGTGAGCTGCATCGAGCGCCTCTTGCTATCTTAGGTATCGGTTACCGCTATAAACAATGCCGGTAGAGCCGTGGGACACAGCATCGAAAGTTCGAGAGGGTTCTAGAGCCGGACCATGTTTGCAATTATAACCCTAAACATAAGATAGGGCTTATAAAGACCGCGATTCTTCGTCGATCATGAATCAGTCGTCCTGAGACAGTCAGTGAGTGTAAGTGTCAAAAGTGGCTACGGATTATTATCTTCGTGAATAGTTTTTTTTTTTCTTTTGCAAATCTCAGAAAATATTTTTTCAAGATTCAATTCCCTCTTCAGCTTATACCCCTAAAAATTTTAGAAATTGTTTTATCCCGTCAAATTTGAAGCAGTGACGTTTTAAAATTTTATTTACTTTCACTAATATTTTTTTTTCTTCCATCGAATCTGAATTCAGCGCGAGCTGGGGAAAGGTGTCTCGAAGCTAAGAGAAAAAAAAACTGAAGAAAAAAAATATAAGCGCGGGTAAGTCGTACTGTAATCTATCTAGAAAATAAGCTGATCAGTCAAATTTTGAAAATTGATAGCATTCCACTTTCCTTATGAGATATAACAGCAGATCTCTTCAAACCTTACTATCATGATTAATCTGTAAAATAATAGTTTTCCTACATTCACGATCCTGATTATAGTTAACAAAGGTCTCGATTGTAAAACAGGAAAAATCTTGTTCTTTCTAGACATGGAATACATCATCATCGACAAGTACCGAGTACCCCGAGCGTGGGTCGAGGGGAACAGCGTGCCGGACCTGATCGCTACGCTTGAGGTGCTGGAGACATTAAGCGGCATTCATGATCAAAATGCAGGGAAGGTGACTTTCGTTGAGTACTTGGATGTATTTACTAAACTTGAGATCGACAACGAAGGTCGTCTATGGTTTAAGTTTTATGACCTCATGGCTTGAACATCCTTGAAAAAAAAAGTAGTCTTTTTGTAGAACGGAATGAAATTATTGATATACCGATTATGTATATATATTTACAAAATATTACTAAAAAACTGAAGGAAAAAAAATTTCTTCAATCATGCTCTCCATAAAATGATTTGTTTTACAAACTGAAACTGAATCTCAAATTGTACAATCATTATATCATTTCGCCTTTTATAAAACCAATAAATATGATCATTTCACACTACACATTAAATTTCTAACCACTAATTTCTTAACGTAGAGTTTAAGGTATCTATAAGATAATTTTCTGGTTATACATATATAAGTCAGGCAAGGGTATGTCAATAAAAAGACAATTTTCGAAGCGACTTTCTTTCTTGTATTTGATCTATAGAGGCGAATACACAGGGTTGAAAAATTTTAACTTTCCATAATTTTTTTTCTTTTTAAGCAGATACATAAAATCTTAATGTATAGGTAGGAATAATTTCTTTTTCAGTCAACGCAATCGAATTCAACTTGATTATATAGGCCTCCACAATATTTCATACATAGTTTATTATTTTCACATGCGCTGGTCATCTTCAGAAGGAATTCTTCATCGTCAACGAACACCTTCGCCACTCGAGCTGGTAGAAAAACAGTGAACGCTCCGTCCACTTCAGCAACGATTCTTGTTCCAAATTTGGTTTTTACTTTCCGCAAGTCCGTTATTTGGTAACTGTTACCAACTTCGAGGTCCAACAATTTCTTCGTCGGCAGGAATTCCTCCAGTCTTCCGATTTTGTTCAGTTTTGTTAGATCCATGATTCACGTTGAAATATGATATTTTTTAACTTTTTCGTCACTTTATCGATATCTGATTTACTTTGAATTAACTGTTTGATTTCTTCAATATTCTTCAGTAGCACGTCACTTCTTACTTTTAGTTTACGACGCTTGTGAGCGATTTGCATTACTCAGGGTATAATTGTGGAATGATATTGCATCGAAAAAACGTATCGTTTTTATAGACCTCCACCCTCACCACTATCCTTCTAGAACCATCCTTTGCAAGCTGCAGTCTCGAAAGTTCGATTTAGCAGGTTCGAACGTGTCAATTCTAGGAATCGTCAACCGTTGCAAGTCTGACGCAATCCTTTGTCCGTTGGAACGAAGCTTCTGGAACCCTACGGGTACCGTGAGAGAATTCACCGTCAGTCGTTAGATTTAGCAGGAAAATTCTAGGAATTGGCAACCGTTGAAAGGCTGACGCAATCCGAAGAAGCTTCGAGAACGGGGTGCCGTGAAAAATCTTCGAATCGCACCGCGAGAGAAGCTTCCAGACGAGGCCGATTACGTCATTGTCAGGGTTCGGGTCTTAGCTAAGACGACGGTCCGCCGATAAAAATGTCGAGGCGTGACGTCATAAGTACAGACGATAAGGCAGAGAGGTCCCGACGGTCGGTAAAGAGTTCGCGGCGGTCGATAAGAAAAAAGGGTTCGAATCTCAGCTAAATACACGGGGCTAAATGGCAGCTACGTCGGTAATGCAGCTCGCAACGACATCTACCGTGCTTCGCGGTCGGTAACAGTCTGCCTCTCGGCCGGTAAAATGACGTCATCAGCGACGTGACGTCACCATCGAACCTTCCAGAAATGGTTCGCGTCTCGGCTAAACTCGGTCGGTAAGTGTCGGTAAGGGGATCTGTGTCCAGAACTCTCATAGCCTATCTACTTAGCTTTAGAATCAAAACAGTAGAATACATATATCGGTGAACATAACCTTAAATAACGACCACATTGTGACTCCGATCCTTTGTAGGTTATAATGTATGCGCTATTTCATAACTACGTTTAGCAGTACAAACCTAGGGCTAACCTTAATTAATTTTTAGTTGTTAAAAATTGTAATACAAATATAAATTGAATCTTTACAGATTTTGATAATGGCCAACCATGATTGGCCGAAACGTCAATTTCCAAATAAAATTGGTTATCTACTGAATGATCGTCACACCCATGATTCTTCCTTCCTAATACATGAACAACGATCAAGAATCTCACTTATTTTA
This sequence comes from Euura lappo, assembly GCA_018257835.1. Lineage (NCBI taxonomy): Eukaryota > Metazoa > Arthropoda > Insecta > Hymenoptera > Tenthredinidae > Euura > Euura lappo. The sequence continues at coordinate 38,675 of JAEUYN010001727.1, forward strand.
CTCTTGAGGACTGAAAACCTTAATTGTGGAATAATAACAATGCTACATTAAAACTTGATATTTCGGTTTAATTCGCCATTTCCAACGACGATTCAGTATTTTTTATTTTTTAAATAATTTATTTCGACCACCTTACTCTTGTGCTTCGAACCCGCGGGTTAAAAATCTACCTTCTTCGTGAAATAATAACAATGCTCCATTAAAACTCGGTATTTTGGTTCAATTCGCCATTTCCAACGACGATTCAGTATTTTTGATTTTTTAAATGATTTATCTCTACCACTTTACTCTTGAGGACTGAAAACCTTAATTGTGGAATAATAACAATGCTACATTAAAACTTGATATTTCGGTTCAATTCGCCATTTTCAACGACGATTCAGTATTTTTTATTTTTTAAATAATTTATTTCGACCACCTTACTCTTGTGCTTCGAACCCGCGGGTTAAAAATCTACCTTCTTCGTGAAATAATAACAATGCTACATTAAAACTCGGTATTTTGGTTCAATTCGCCATTTCCAACGACGATTCAGTATTTTTTATTTTTTAAATAATTTATCTCTACCACTTTACTCTTGAGGACTGAAAACCTTAATTGTGGAATAATAACAATGGTACATTGAAACTCGGTATTTCGGTTCAATTCGCCATTTCCAACGACGATTCAGTATTTTTTATTTTTTAAATAATTTATTTCGACCACCTTACTCTTGTGCTTCGAACCCGCGGGTTAAAAATCTACCTTCTTCGTGAAATAATAACAATGCTACATTAAAACTCGGTATTTTGGTTCAATTCGCCATTTCCAACGACGATTCAGTATTTTTTATTTTTCAAATGATTTAGTAGTAGTATTTATTTCTTTCTTTAGTGATTGCCTTCCGGCGTTTCACCTTCTCCAAACTTCTCTCCTTACATTTCTTATCTTATGATTAACTAAACATAATATATACATTTGTACTCCATTCCATAATCCATTCCATACTTCATTCCTTATTTCGCCCCCTCTTTTTCCCTATTCCCGCCTTTTTACAACGTGTCTGATTCCCCTTCCTAGCTTTTTCGCTCCCTCTCCCCTTCCTCTTTACTCCCTCCCCCTTTTCTTCTCATCTCCTCTGCTGCTAGCTCCTTCGCCTCCTCTGCCTCAAGCTGTTCCAGTTCCTTTTTCATCTCCGCCTTCCTTCGTTCCAAGTCCTCTCTCCATTTCTTAACTTCTTCCCTTCTTCTTGCTCTTAGTTCTTTCTCCTTTCTGTGCCCCTTCTTATCCACCTGGTCATCCTTGGGTTGGGCCCCCCCGTGTCTTTCCTTCGTCTCCCGCCTGTCCGCTACTGGTACTTCTCGGGGCGGCCGTCCCTCGCCCTTCTCCGGTATTATTCCGCTCCTTGTACTTCTGTTCCCCTCTGTTCCAACTGCGTTGCTCTCGCTCCCCTCTGTCTCCACCGCCGTGCTCTCGCTCTCCACCGTTTCCTCCACGTTGCTCTCGCTCACCTCCGTTTCCCTTACGGTGCTCTCGCTCCTCTCTGTTTCTGCCTGCGTGGCTTCGTTTCCCCCCTCGCCGTCGCTCCCGGTTTCTTCTTCCGCTTCCATCTCTCTTTCCGCCGTTATCAGTTCCGCCTCTTCCTTTTTCAGCTCCTCCATTCTTCTCTCCAGAATCTGTCTCCACCTTGCCAGCCCGTGTCTTCTGTGATTCTTCTCTTCTTCCCACTCTTCCTCCTTTTCCTTCCACTCCCACCATATTCCGTCAATACACATACGACCTTCCTCCTCTATTACCTTCTTTCCCTCTTTTCTCTCTTCTATCGCGCGTTCCTTCACCATCCACCTACGCTTTCTCTCTCTGAACGTGCGGTCCCTGTCCAGCCACAACTCCCATCGTTCTCCGATCTCGTCTCTCCGTCGAACTAGCTCCCTGGCGTCCTCTATTCTTTTCAACCGCACGATCAGCATATCCTTTCCCTCCCGCCTAAGTTCCTCTACTTCTACCTTCCTCTTCAGCTCTCCCTCCAGCCATTTTTCCGCTTTCTCCTTGTCCACCTTGACGGCTTCCATGTTCGCCTTTTTGAGAATTACATTCCTTTCTCTCAAACTCCTTCTCCTCATCTCCTGTTGCCACCCTCTGTCTCTCTCACCCTCCTCGGGTTCCGCTATCTTTTCCCTGGATCCTTGTACCCCTGCCATGCGTTTCTCCCTATCCGTTTTCGTCCTGCTCTCCTCTCTCCCGACCTCCTCTGCCCATGTCCTGTTCCTTGCTTCACTCCGTTTCAAAGCTCCCGCGTATGACACATACCCGCGCTCTTGAGTGCCTTCGTACTTCGGGTCGACGCTGGCTGGCGACTCCCCTTCCATCATTCCTTGCTCCCTTCCTTACCGGCTGCCTGCGTTCCGCTCCCAGGTTCGGAGTCTCTCCACCAGGGTCCCTTCTCTCTTTCCTCTCTCCTCTACTCCCTCCTGCTCTGCTGACCCCTCGTCACGAAGCTGCTTCCTAACCTCTACGCCTTGCCTTTCCTGTACCTTCTTCGTCTTGTCTGAGCCGACCTTCCTCCCCTTTTCTTTTTATCTCCAGCTCTTCCTTGTCCTTCACTCTACTTCCTTGCCTCTTTTCTCCGTCTCTACCACTCTCCTGCTCCCCCTTTTCTCCAAAAAACCAACGCTACTTTCTCTCTGACTTCTACTTCGTTCGGGCAGTGCTGCCAATCGCCTTTTAAATGATTTATCTGGTAGAGATAAATTCACGAAGAAGGTAGATTTTTAACCCGCGGGTTCGAAGCACAAGAGTAAGGTGGTCGAAATAAATTATTTAAAAAATAAAAAATACTGAATCGTCGTTGGAAATGGCGAATTGAACCGAAATATCAAGTTTTAATGTAGCATTGTTATTATTTGACGAAGAAGGTAGATTTTCAACCCGTGGGTTCGAAGCATAAGAGTAAAGTGGTAGAGATAAATCATTTAAAAAATCAAAAATACTGAATCGTCGTTGGAAATGGCGAATTGAACCAAAATACCGAGTTTTAATGGAGCATTGTTATTATTTCTCGAAAAAGGTAGATTTTTAACCCGCGGGTTCGAAGCACAAGAGTAAGGTGGTCGAAATAAATTATTTAAAAAATAAAAAATACTGAATCGTCGTTGGAAATGGCGAATTGAACCGAAATATCAAGTTTTAATGTAGCATTGTTATTATTTGACGAAGAAGGTAGATTTTCAACCCGTGGGTTCGAAGCATAAGAGTAAAGTGGTAGAGATAAATCATTTAAAAAATCAAAAATACTGAATCGTCGTTGGAAATGGCAAATTGAACCAAAATACCGAGTTTTAATGGAGCATTGTTATTATTTCTCGAAAAAGGTAGATTTTTAACCCGCGGGTTCGAAGCACAAGAGTAAGGTGGTCGAAATAAATTATTAAAAAAAATAAAAAATACTGAATCGTCGTTGGAAATGGCGAATTGAACCGAAATATCAAGTTTTAATGTAGCATTGTTATTATTTCACGAAGAAGGTAGATTTTCAACCCGTGGGTTCGAAGCACAAGAGTAAGGTGGTCGAAATAAATTATTTAAAAAATAAAAAATACTGAATCGTCGTTGGAAATGGCGAATTGAACCGAAATACCGAGTTGTGATGTAGCATTCTTATTATTTCACAAGCAAGGTAGATTTTCAACCCGCGGGTTCGAGACTCAAGAGTAAAGTGGTCGAAATAAATTATAAAAAAAAATAAAAAATACTGAATCGTCGTTAGAAATGGCGAATTGAACCGAAATACCGAGTTTTAATGTAGCGTCTTTATTATTCCACAATTAAGGTTTTCAGTCCTCAAGAGTAAAGTGGTCGAAATAAATTATTTAAAAAATAAAAAATACGAAATCGTCGTTGTAATCGGCGAATTGAAGCGAAATATCAAGTTTCTATGTAGCATTGTTATTATTTCACAATTAAGGTTGATTTTCAGTCAAAGCCGCGTATTCGAAGTGCAAGAATAAAGTGGTCGAAATTAATTAATAAAAAAGTACAAACTATTCAATTATTTCCGAAAATGGTTAATTCAACAAAAATACGACGTTTCAATAGTCTATTTTCAGTATTTTACGGTTCATCACCGAAAATCGCCGCCGGCGGGAACTGTGAGCGGCAAAATTCACAAAAACAAAATGGCGGATCGAAAACCCTCGAAAATTATTCAAGCCCAGATTTAAGAAAAACAGGAGCATCCATACAATTTTGCCGCCAAATCAGAAAGATTCCCGGAAAACATTGGTATCCGAATTCAGGAAAAAGTGGCAACAAGCGAACAGGATAGAAAAGAGATTTTCAGAAAAATCCTACACTTGGCTCAACGTTTCTGTATTTTTCACAACTGAAATTGAAGGTTTGACGACTTTTACGGAAAGCACAGCGAGGCCCGGGCTTCTTCCGAGAAGCCGGAACGATTCGAGCGACATGTTGTAGTAGTAGTCCTATTCAATTCATTCTCAATCATGATTTCCAAAAATCGACTCCATATTTATGATCAGCAGCCTTGAAGACTCCTAAAAAATGTATTCCCCGCAAATCAAATTGACTCTCCAAAAAGTAGCTGTCCATATTGAGTCCGCCATTTTGTTTTTCGAAATTTCAGTTGCATATTCGTATTCAGCGACCCCAAACCCCCCCCGAGTACAGACTTTCACCCGAATCGAACAGGGCTTTTAAGGAATTTTTTACCGTTCTCGATACGCCATTTTGTTTTTGGAAACTCTGACTTCGGATTCGTATTCAGCGACCCCAAAAACCCCCGTGTACAGACTTTCACCCGAATTGAACAGAGTTTTGAAGAAATTTTTCACCCTTCTCGATACGCCATTTTGTTTTTGAAAATTCTGACTTCGGATTCGTATTCAGCGACCCCAAAAACCCCCGAGTACAGACTTTCACCCGAATTCCGAATTATGTCCGCTTTTTCGGGATTTCGGACCACTGTGCGGCGGTTAGCTTTAGTGTCATGAAGGAAGAAAAAACTCCGGCTTTTATCATGTGTTTCATTCACATCGGCGAACTGTATCCAATTGTTTGACTCCGATCGTCGTTTTGTTTCATTGACTCTGCGCGAACGCTCGCGCACGCTGGGGCGCTGCCCGCGAGCCCCACTGAAACGCGGCGCCCCTGTGACGGTGGCTTATCTGTGCCAGGATTGGCCTACTTTAATTGACTCTCACTCGTTAACCGTTGCTTTAAAAAAAAATTAGCAAGAACAAGTTTCGTCTTAAAATGATCCAAGGAATCCGCCAGCGTACTCAAAATAAGAATCTACCGGATCACCCTGTATATGATTTTACACGGATTTGGGACTCTCCTGAAGACGTGTTAGTGTTCCGGAATGTTCTATGGATTTCTATGGTTGTTAATGTTTTAATTGCAATCTAATTATCTGTCAATCGTTTGGAAGTTGGTTGAGTTTATCTCTGCCTTGTGTCCGGCGCAAGTAGCATGACTCTAATTCCTTCATGTTCTATTATTTAGGATATTGAATGTTCACGTTTTGATCTATACGCGCGTCGACAGCGGCGATTGCTGGCGAGTAGCTTCTACAGCCTTCGACTAGCTTCCAGAACGTTATTTTGCTTTTATGATGCTCTATGAGATTCTATCCTGTCTGTTTTGCATAGAACGTTCCAGTTTTCTTATTTATGGCGATTTTCTATGTAACAGGCATTATATGACCGTTACACCCTTGACATAGTAGGACCCCTACCAATCACGAAAAACAATAACCAATACCTACTGACGATCCAATGCAACCTAACAAAATACCTCGACGCCATACCTATCCCTGACTCAACAGCTCAAACAATAGGCTCAACTTTCGCAAAGGAATACATGACACGTTACGGCTCACCAAAGTCAATTCTCACAGACCAAGGACAAAACTTCCTTAGCAAAGTCCTTCGACAGATTTGTAAGTTATTCAAGATTAAAAAGATCAAAACGACCCCCTACAGACCTCAGTCTAACGGCTCTCTAGAACGTAGTCACATTTCGATAACAGAACAAATAGCACACTACACCTCACAAGGCAAAGACTGGGACGAGTTCATTAGATTCGCGATCTTTTCCTATAACACCGCAAAACATGAAGCAACGGGCTTCACACCACACGAACTAATCTTTGGTGAAATAGCGAGATCACCGACTGACACTACACCTACAGAAGCCACAACCAACACGTACGACGCATATCTGTTTGACCTGAAAGATAATTTACGCGGAGTTCGAAAAGAAGCCAAAAAGAATTCAGAAGAAGCAAAGCTAAGATCAAAATAATACTATGACAGGAACACAAACACACAAACATTCGAAGCTGGACAAAAAGTCTTTCTCATAAACGAAACACGCAAGAAATTCGACGACCACTACAAAGGACCCTTCGTAATTAAACAAATAATCAACAACATTAAGGGCATGCTGGACTCAGTCTTTTCCGTATTTAAAAAATGATGAAGCCTGATATGAACGGGGGAGTGTTTAATGGGTTCCTTGGACGATTTGTAATCGAATTGGTAGCTGCATGAACGTGTATCTCACCAAAATCGAGTAAAATAAGCCTTTTTTGTGTTGCGAAGCGTGAGAGCGTCACTTGTTTTCACTGATATCACCGACTACGCATCAGAAGGGCGAAAACGAATGCAATAGCACCCTCGTCAATATAATTCCACTCACATATATCGCAAAACTTGTTCATTTCACCCAACGATGAGCCTCAGAATTGTTTCCAGAAAAAGACTGTAATTGTTGGTATAAAGCAGGGGCCATGTTGGATCGTTTCGCGTTGCGTGTCGGGCCCGTCAGCGCTCCTTTTTCGACGCGCGGGCGCACCGGGGAACAAGCTTACAGTTGTTGCCAACCTTCGTCTCGCGGTCCTGCGTTTCACGAACCGCCGTTCCTTGTTCAGCGCTATGACAGCTGAGCGGGAATTCAAACGGTAATAATTCGGAATAATAATAGTTATAACAATGCATTGTTATTATTATCATTATTATTGTTATTATTATTATTATTATTATTATTATTATTATCATTATTATTATTATTATTATTATTATTATTATTATGATAATAACAATATGATAATAATTATTATTATCATTGCAAAAAATTTACTCGAAAGTGGTTAAATTTGTGAATGAAAATGAAAATGTATGCGCCATTTTATTTTCTTCTCTTGAAAATGTGAAAATCGGAATTTCCACTTTTTCCAAAATAATAATAAAAATAATAATTATTATTATACATTATAAATAATGATCATTATAATTGAAAAAAATTTACTCGAAGGTGGTGAAATTTGTAAATGGAAATGAAAACGTATGCTCCATGTTTTTTTACGCACAGAATAATCAAAATTCCGGATCTTTTGAGGAATTTTCAACTTTCATCATGAAATAATTATATCAAGGCAGAGGTGTAAAGTCGTATATACGCCATTTATTATTATTGTTATTATTATTACTATTATTATTATTATGATTATTATTATTATTTTAGAAGATCCAAGTAACACGCGCGTTTACGGACAAAGACGGGAAAATACGGATATAGTGAACGGCGCGAGTGAAGGAAGGAGATAAGGTGAAAGGAAGTATAAAAAGTGAGTGAAGAGATAATCGTGATAGCGAGAGGGTGGAATAAGGACAAGAAAGACAGGGGTGAAAGTGAAAGGGACAGACGAGGTTAGAACGGAATACCGGTGTACGCAGGCGCGAAGGTGGCAGAGATAGAGACTGCGCTGGTCAGGTTTGCCTGGACGGAGCATAGCATGCCGGGTAATAGTGGACAAGCAGCGGGAAAATTGAAAGGACCGAGCGCGGCAGTGAAGAGGCTTGTGGTGAGCGGGCGAAGACTGAGCGCGGGGAAGGGAGCGGTGGGGCGACCGACCAAGGCGCGAGAATTCGAAAAGCTAGGAACGAAGCTGTCACCGGCGCTAGGAAAATACATGGAGGGGCAAAAAGACGAGAAAACAGAGGGGAAAAAAGGCGGGAGGGGCCGAGGAGAAGGTGGGGAAAGGAGAAGAGAAGACAGAGGAGGCAATGGGAGGGGATGATTGGGAAGAAGACGAGGAAGCAGAGGGGAAGGAGAAGAGAAAAAGAGCCAGATCGTCGGAGGAGCGGGAGGAAAGGGAGGTGAGACTGAAAAGAAACACGAGTAAGTCACCGAGAGAGAAACAGGGGGGGGGGAAACAAGATGCTAGAGAAGCTGATGGAAGCATACAGTAAGGGGCAGGCGGTAACGGAGGCGAGCCTGAAGGAACTGAACAGGAAGATGGAGACGGTGGCCGAAGGCAACAAAGAAACGAAAGAGGAGGTGAGAGAGCTGGCAAAAAAGCTGGAACAGAAAAGCGAAGACTGGCAGAAGGAAAGGGCAGAGCTGAACGAAAAGATAAGGAGGATGGAAAAAGAGAGAGAAGAATGGGCAGAAAGGGAAAGCAAAGCAAGAAGAGAATGGGAGAGAAGGATGGAAGAAAAACTAGAGGCGGAGAGGAACAAGATCGAAGAGCAAGAAAGAAAGAAAGAAGAAACGAGAAACGTTTGGGAAAAAAGGATAGAAGAGAAAGCAAAGACAGGGGGGGGATGCAGAGCCAAAGAAGTTAAAGGAAGTCGAGGAAAGAATAAAATCGATAGAAGAGGAGAACGAGAAGAAAGAAAAGGCGAAGAGAAAGAAGAACGTGGTAGTGAGGGGGCAAGAAATAGAGGAAGCAGGGGACAAGAGGGGAGCGGCTATAGAGGCGATAGAAACGGCCGCAGGAGGGAAGGTGGGGATAGAAGAAATAGAAGTAATTAATGGAGAAAGGGGATCGATGATGGGATCGATGGTAATCATCAAAATCAGAACATGGGAGGAGAAAAGAGGGGTTATGGGGGGGAAGAAGAACCTGGGGAGAAGGAGAGTCTACATAGACGACGACTTAACCTGGAACGAGGGGAGAGTACAAAGAACGATAAGGGAAAGGTCAAGGGAGTGGAAGAAGTTGGGACACACGACGAAAGTGGGCTATCGGAAGCTAACGATAGACGGCGTGGAGCTCCTGTGGAATGACGAACTAGGAAGACTGAGCGCGCCGACAGAGGAGGAGAACGAAGAGGACGGGCAGGGGGACCGGGGGGAAGAGAGACAGTAAGGGAAGGAATAAAATTATTATTCTGGAACGTGGTGGGCTGCAGGGGCAAAGACGAGGATTTCTGGGAATTCCTGGAGAAATTCGACGTAATCGGACTCACAGAAACATGGATAGAGGAGAAAGACTGGGGAGACTGGGAGAAAAGATTGCCAAAGGGGTGGGTGTGGAGGAGCCAGGCAGCGACAAAGGAAATGAGAAAAGGGAGAGCGAAGGGGGGAATATTAACAGGGGTGAGAGCGGAACTGGAGGCGGAGAAGGCAGCGGGGGCAGAAGTAGAGGGAATACAAGTGAGGAAAATAAAAGTGAACAAGGAACAATGGGACATAGTGACAGTGTACAACAGAGGGGGGAAAAAGGAACTGATCAAAGAAATAGTGAGACTAAGAAACGACGAAAAAGAGGAGAAAAAGATGGTAGTGAGGGGCGATTTCAACGCGAGAATAGGAGAAGAGGGAGGGAGACGGGAGGGGGTAGACGGGGAGACAGACGAACCGAGGGGAGCAAAAGACAAAACAAAGAATATGTGGAGGGGGCGGCACTACTGGAACTAGCGGGGGAGAGGGGATGGACGGTGCTGAATGGAAACCTTCCGGGGGATGAGAAGGGGGAATTTACCTACGTGAAAAGGGTGCAGATGACAACAATCGACTACGCATGGGTGAACGAAAGAACGTGGGAGGACGTGAGGAACTTCAGGGTAGAAGCGAGGACGGAGTCGGACCATCAACCGATAACAGCGGAGATAAAGGGAGGGATGGAAAGAGAGAAGACGAGAAAGAAGAAGAGAAAGGTACAGATATGGGGGGGAAGGGCGATAGAGAAATTCAAGGAGAAAGTAAGAGGAATAAAGTGGGAGGGAACATCGCTGGAAGAAGAATGGAGAGAGCTGAAGGAGAAAATAGAGGAAGCTACGACAACGAGAGAAAGCAAAGAGGGATGGAAGATCGGAAAAAACGCATGGTGGGACGAGGAGTGCAAAAGAGAGAAAAAAGAGGTGAGGAGGGCATGGAAGAGAGCCAGAGACAACGGGAACGCAACAGACAGGGAAGAGTATCGGGGAAGGAGGAAAGACTACAAGGATACGTGCGAGAGGAAGAGGAAAGAGTGGAAGGCGGAGGAAGAGAGGAAGATAGAGCAGATCAGAACAGAGACGGAAGCATGGGATTATGTGAATAAACAAAGAAAGAAAGGAGCGGGGGTAAGCGAAAAGATCAAGGAAGAAACATGGGTAGAATTCTTTATGAAAAGCGTGGGAGGTACCAAGAAGAGAGAAAAAGAAGCGGAGAGAGGGGAGAGAAGAGGAGAAATAAGGCGGAGTAGCATGACGGAAGCAGAGGTGAGGGAACAGATAGACAGGTTAAAGAAGAAGAAGGCACCAGGGGGTGATGGAATCAAAAACGAGGCGTGGATATACGGCAAGGAAGAGCTGGGGAAAAAGCTGTATAAAGTGGTGAAGGGGATCTGGGAGGGAAGGGGGTACCCAGAGGACTGGAGAGATGGTATTATAGTTCCAATACACAAAAGAGGGAGCATGGAGGAAACAAAGAATTACAGGGGAGTGACACTCACATGCACGGCGTATAAAGTGTACACGGCGTTGATAAACAAGAGGTTTATAAAGGAAATGGAGGAAAAAGGAAAGTTTGGGGAAACGCAGGCGGGATTCAGGAAGGGAAGAGGAACGCTGGACAACGTATACATCCTGAACCATGTAATACAGAGAAGGATAGCGAAGCCAAAAGGGAAAGTATTCCTAGTATTCATAGATCTGAAGGCAGCCTTCGACAAGCTAGACAGGGAAGTGATGTGGAAGGCGATGGAAGAGAGAGAGGTGAGCGAAGAACTGATAGAGAAAGTGAAGGAGATATACACAGAAACAAGGTGCAGAGTGAGAACAGGAGACGCGTTGTCAGAAGGCTTCTGGGTAGAGGAGGGGGTGAGACAGGGATGCCCATTAAGCCCAACCCTGTTCAACTTGTACATAGCGGACCTGGAGGAAGTGATGAAGAAAGGACAAGACGGGGGGGTAGTGATAGGCAGGGAGAAGGTATGGACGCTTGGGTATGCGGATGACATTGTAATGATGGCAGAATCGCAGGAGGAACTGGAACAAATGATAAAAAGAGGTGAAAGATATTTTGAAAAGAAGAAACTGGAAGTGAACGCCGAAAAAACACAGGTTATGGTATGCGGAAAAGGGGGAGGGAGAAGAAAGGAAGTAAACTGGAGGTGGAACGGGAAAAAGCTGGAGGAGACGAAGACGATGGACTACCTGGGGCACAGATTCTCAAGAAACGGGAGGCAAGAGGAGCACGTGAAAGAAAGAGTGAGGAAAGCAAACCTGGCGATGGGGAAAATATGGAGCATCGGAGAAAGGAACTTTGCAGGGGACGTGAGATGGAGGCTGAAGCTCTTCGACTCAATAATTAAAAGTATAATGATGTACGGAATAGAGATATGGGGATGGACAGAGAGAGCAGAGGTGGAAAGAGTGCACGAAAAGTACCTGAAGTGGATACTGGGGCTGGAAAGGACAACGCCAGGGTATATAGTTAGGGAGGAGACGAAGAGGCAAAAACTCAGAGTGGGGACGGGCGAGAGGGCAATGCGCTTCGAGGAAAGGATCAAGAGGGACACAACGAAGCAGCTACTAAGGGAGTGCATGAGAGAAGACGCGAGGGACATGGAGAGAGGAGAAAAATCGAGGTGGCAAGAAGAACGGGAGGCGTATCTGAATAGGTGCGGAGTCAGTTCGGTGTGGGTGAAACAGGCGAGACAGAGGGGAGAAGAGGTAAGCGAGGGCCTGGCACAGAAAGACAAGACCGTGCAGTGGCAAGAGAGGCAAGAAAAAATCAACGAATCGAGGAGCGCAGTAAGGTACAAGCAGATAATGACAGAAGGGATCCCAGAATACCTGAGAAAAAGTAGAAATAAAAGGGATAGAGGGATAAGAACGATAGCGAGATTGAGATACGGAAATGAGGAGAGAGGAAATAAGTACTGGTTGGAAGAAGAAGAAAGGAAATGTAGGATATGCGGTGATGAGGAAGAAACATTGGAACATCTAACAAGGAGCTGCGTCAGGGAATTACGGAGGGACGGGGAGCTCGGGGACATAGTGGGAGAGACGGGCGCGGGAAGAGAGTGGGGCGAGAAGCTAGCGAGAGCCAGGCGACGCGAGGCCGACAGGAGAGAACGGGTAAGGGGGGACGGGCAGCCGGGCGGTGAGCCGCAGGCTTGACCTCTCAGCCGCCTGGCGCTGCGGTAGGCGGGACGCGGGAGGGGGAAGGGCGAGAGCCACGCGGGAGCGTTAGCGAGCGGTGAGACCAGTCTGAGCCGGCACGGTCGTAAGTGAGCACGGCAAGCAGTGAGCAAAGAAAGATTATCGAAGATGCAGAAAGAGATTGCGAGGGGCAGGGTGGCAGCAGAGCTAGCCACGATGGGCGCAGCGGTGAAAAAGGCATCGGAGTATTTAAATACATTGCGAGAGCTGGACAGAGAAGAAGAAAAAGAAAAAAAGGAGAGGGAACTGTGCTGCGCGGAAAAAGACAAAAGAATAAGGGAGCTAGAGAGGCTAGTGGAAGAGCTAGAAGAGAAAGTGAACGCTATGGAAGTGATGGGAGGTGGACTGGAGGAAAGGAGAGTGAAGGAAGCAGAAAGAAGGCTAGAAGAGGAAATGAAAGGCGCGGCGCCAATGACCGAGGCGTGCTGGGAGAGAGAGGTAGCAGAGAGGAAAGCGGCAGCAGGTCGCCTGGTGATAACAGGTCTGGACACGAAGGACACCAAGGACAGAGTGGAGGGGATGTTGAAGAAAGAACTGGGCAGACGATACACAGAAACGAGACTGAGCGAGAAGAAAGGGAGAGATGGGCAGAGAAGAATGGTTTTATGAGCTGGAGAATGAAGAGGAAAAAAGAAGGATGGTGAAGGAAAGAGGGGAAGAAATAAAAGAGGGGTGGAATATGAAAGTAAGTGGAGATAAAACATACAGAGAGAGGAAAACAAAGCAGATAATGGACAGAAGGGCAGAGGTGGAGCGAGCCAGAAACAAGACGGTGAGAATAAGGGTGAGCGACAACTTGATATGTGTGGACGGAACATGGGAAGCCTGGGATGAGAAAGAAGCTAAGTGGATGGAAGAGAGGAAGTGGAGAAGAGTGGAGGAAGAGAAAGAGAAGGAGAGACTGGAGAAAGAGCTGAGGAGAATAAATAACAATCTGAAAGAGAGAGAGGAGGAGGGAGAGAAGACGGAGGACGGAGACGCGGGCGGAGAGGACTAGCAGTGGGCGCGAGCAGTCAGAAGGGACCGGCAGACGAGGGGCCAGGAGGGAGACAGGATTGTGTACATGAAGCAAGAAGATTGTTATTCAGAGTATTTTGTTTTTGTTTTGTTTTGCTTGGTTTCTACTTAAGCTCTAAGTTAGGAGGTATGAGATATGATTTATTTAGTATATAGAGTTTATTTTGTTGGGTTGTGTGTGTATAGAAGATGCCATAGGGCGGTGCACAATAGGTAGAGGTTAATGAAGTATTATTAGATAGTATTACAGTAGAACCTCGTTTATCCGAGGTAATGTGGGGAAGGGGTACCTCGGATGAACGAAAACTCGGATAACACGGAAAAACAAAAAAAATGCGAAAATTTGTAAAAATTTTCATGTATTTCACATATGTAGTAGAATAATCTTTGATCACAAAAGTATACATTGTTATTTTGTACATATGTACATGTAACGTTTAACTTGTCACTAACGCGGCTTGAAAAAGTCAGTAATAGAGCACTGTTTCAACGTGCTCATTCGTTTTTTAGCTGCAATATCTCGCCATCGTTTCATCAATAAGAGGTCACTTGCATTACTTTCCGGCTGTTCCTCAATGTATTTAAGAGCTAATTCAAGCGCATTTAATCCTTCTTCGTGGCTGACTCGCGGAGGTTCTTCCGTTTCGCTGTCTTCTGAATCGTCCACAATTTCTTCTCCAGAATTCACGAGATGGCCAATTTCATCATCAGTAAGTTCCTGTTCACAATCGTCACCATGGAGCCATTCTTCAGTATTAAGGTCTTTGAGGCTTCCGCTGGTAGATTCTGGATGAGTCTTGGCTTCCGGGTTGGAGCCGCGTTGATGAACGGTTTGTTGCCGACGTTTCGTAAACATTGCAGTTTACTTCATCAGGGCGAGAGGTAACCTGATACTGGTTACCCCCAGACAGGGTGTCCCTATTTATCCGGAGCTGGAGTCATCGGAGCGTGACGTTCCAGTTGGGTGGAGTTGACCAATCGGGTGTTTTTAATTGATTGGCCAATCAATTAAAAAAAACTCCAACTAAACCTCATTTCCGAACGGACAATGCACCTTCACCTTACTCTCGCATCCACTCTGCGACCAGACATCTGGGGGAAACAGTCGATCGCATCTCAGCGGAACAAGCTGAACGCATCCACCAGCAAAGTTCGGAACAACTAATAAAGAAATTCCAGAAACATGACCCACAGTCCAAAACCCCTACACCACCTAAAGACACTGTCAAGAATCTAAGTAATGCCACCCTGTCCCACGAGGCGATATCGGCCCTATCCAAAGGTCCAAACTTCGCGATCGCTCCATCCAGAATCCCCAAAGAAGAAATTATTTCCCAAATCGAAGACGCCATCTTCGGTCTCCCAACAGAAGCAGCGAACAACATCTGGAGACAAACAACAAACATCCTACGGAACGCCAAAGTCCCCAAATCCAACCTCACCAGACCCGAACGTTTAGCCCTACGAGAAGTAAACAATAACCCGGACATAATTGTACTACCAGCAGACAAAGGGAATGCCACAGTAGTCCTCAACAGAACTGATTACCACACCAAAATCCATGCACTCCTAGATGACGCCACCTATCGCAAAATCCGTAAAGATCCCACATCAAAATTAGAAAAGCACACCACCGCACTCATAAAGAAAAGCAACCTCACTGACTCCACCAAAAAAGCAATCACACCTAAAGAATCACACCCCCCGAGATTATACGGTCTACCAAAAATCCATAAAACCAACATACCCCTAAGACCAATAGTCAGCGCAATAAACTCACCCACATACCGCCTCTCACGTTACCTAGCATCCGAACTCAAACCACTCCTACAGAACTCTGGCTCACGCATCCTGAACTCAAAAGACTTCGTTCAGAAAATCCAGCAGCTCCGATTACACCCGGATGACATCCTAGTCAGTTTTGATGTCGAATCACTATTTACAAAGGTCCCCATCCAGGACACCTTAGAAATCATAAAATTCTCCAAGAAGATACCCGAACACCTACTTCCCCTAATCGAACACTGCCTCACTTCCACCTACTTTCTTTACCAAGGAGAGTACTATGAACAAGTCACCGGGGCCGCTATGGGATCCCCGATATCCCCCATCATCGCGGACATATTCATGGAACACTTCGAGAAGCAAGCACTCTCAAAAGCCCAACATAAACCAGAACTTTGGCTCCGATATGTCGATGACACCTTCGTCATTTGGCGTCATGGTAAAGAAACACCCCAACATACGCTTCACCATGGAAACGGAAAAGAACAACCAACTCCCATTCCTGGATGTACTGGTCACCAAAAAACCCAATGGACATCTTGGCCACGGGGTGTATCGCAAGCCTACACACACCAATAGGTACCTACATGCAGCGTCACATCACCACCCTTCACAAAAAGAATCCGTGATCAGCTCTCTCGCACACAGGGCTCTAGTAGTCTCAGACCCGAGCAGCCTCAACCAAGAACTGAATCACTTACACAGAACTCTCCAGTCCAACGGCTACCCTCGTCATCAAATCAAGCGTACCATCAGAAAACTCCAAAACCCCGCTAACCCCGAGACTGACACAACAACTGAAAATACAAGAAAATGTGCCTTCCTCCCCTACGTTCAAGGAGTAACTGACTCCATAGGGAGAATCCTAAGGAAAAATAACATCAAACCGATTTTCAAACCACCTCGAAAAATCGGACAAATCCTAACCTCTCCAAAAGACAATCGCCATCCACTCAGTTCATCAGGCGTATACAGGATCCCTTGTTCCTGTGGAAAAGTCTATATCGGAGAAACCGGGAGGAAGATCAGCACTCGCCTTAAAGAACACCAAAGATGCGTCAAGCTAAAACACCACACCATCTCAGCTCTGGCGGAACACAAAATGGAAACGGGTCATGAAATCCTGTTTGACCAGACCACATCTCTGGCAAACTCGAAACAGTACTTCCCTCGGAAATACAGAGAAGCACTCGAAATTCGAAAACATCCCAACAACATCAATAGGGATAAAGGATATCAGACCCACCCAATTTGGGACGCCATCCTCCCGGTTTTTTAATTGATTGGCCAATCAATTAAAAACACCCGATTGGTCAACTCCACCCAACTGGAACGTCACGCTCCGATGACTCCAGCTCCGGATAAATAGGGACACCCTGTCTGGGGGTAACCAGTATCAGGTTGCCTCTCGCCCTGATGAAGTAAACTGCAATGTTTACGAAACGTCGGCAACAAACCGTTCATCAACGCGGCTCCAACCCGGAAGCCAAGACTCATTCTTCAGTATTGTTTCGGTCAACGTCTTCGCAACCACGGATTCGCTCCATGATGCTATGCAGGTCTACATCTTCTGCAATTTCATCGCTTTGATTTGCAGAATTCAAGATTTTTGCCCATGACCTTTCGAGCGTAAGCCTTTGGACAGCATCCCAAGCTTGAGCTGACCAGTAAATGACGCTTTTCATGTTTATTGCAAGCAAACACTCTTTGAGAGTACTTCCAGCAGTGCTCTTTTCCAGAATATCTTGAAGTAAAAAACGTCGGTAATGACGTTTAAACGTCTCGAGTACGCCTTGATCCATTGGTTGTCCGATGGAGGTCACATTTGGTGGAAAAAATTTGACGATGATGTTTTCACTTCTGAGAATGGTCTCGTTTGGGTGTGACGGAGCGTTGTCGAGTAACAGAATCGCTTTTCTAGGCAGACCCTGGTTTTTCAAAAATCTTTCAACCGATGGGACGAATTGTTCGAAAAACCATTTCTGGAAAAGATCACGACTCATCCAAGTACTCTTTTGATGTGCGTAGTACACAGGCAAAGCTTCAGGTTTGATGTGCTTAATCGCTCTGGGCTTAGCTGATTTCCCGATACACATAAGCGGAAGCTTGTGTGTTCCGGATGCGTTACTGCATGCTAAAATACTAACCCTTTCTTTATTCTTCTTGTACCCCGGAGCTACCGCTTCTTCACGTAACGCCAATGTCTTGGAGGGCATCATCCTAAAATTGAGGCCAGTCTCATCGCAGTTATAAATTTGATCTCGCGAGTATCCCTCATCCTTCACTAGACTCTCAAATTCTTCTTTGAACTTCGTCAATCCGTCCACATCAGCTGACATTTTTTCGCCACAGATGCTTAACTGACGAATACCGTGTCTTTTCTTCCATCTATCCAGCCATCCACCACTTGCTGTAAAAGTCTCGCTTTCATCGGGAAACTGTTTTGCGAGTGTCAAAGCCTTCGCCTGTATAATGGGTCCTGACACTGGCAACCCCTTTTCTCTCATTTGAGTGAACCATAGGAATAAAGCTTGGTCAACTTTATCATATTCTGCTGGTTTCATCGTTTTACGACTTGTCGTCGCATCTCCGGATATTATCGCGAATTGTTTTAAACGAGATCGATTTCGACGCCAATCGCCCACGGTGGTTTCTCCAACACCATAATCGGCCGCGACATTACGAATAAGTTCTCCTTTATCCAACCTACTTATAGCTTCCAACTTCTTCTCCACACTCACTACGATTCTTTTCCGTTTTTGCGACATGGCAATGTTCTTTCATCGATTGTTGAAGGCCAACTGTTGATTTTCAGCTCGCAACCGAAGAGCACACAAAACGCGTTGTAAAAAGTCTATGCATGTATCTACATTTGAGCAACAAAGTAGCGATCGCAAAATACTTCGCGCGTAAAGCATAGGCGCTCGGCTCCATCCGTGTTATCCGAGGTTTGTCCGTATCATCCGAGCATACACCTCGAATAATGCGGAGTGCTCGGATGCGTTCGTTGCCTCGGATAACGCGGAGCCTCGGATTACCGGAGGCCTGATAAACGAGGTTCTACTGTAGATAAGAGTATTATGGTGTTAGATAGGATAGGGAATATAGATGTGCCGGAGTCCCGGGTCAAGAAGATTTTATTTTGGTTTTTTTATGATTTGTAAAATTTTGAGTTATTTTATGATTAGTTATGAGTTATAAAGAACAAAGACCTGGGAGGAAAGAAGTATAAGACGTAGCAGAGAATATAGGTAATACACTCAGCAAAAAAATTAACGGACCACCCAATTCTTGCCGAAAATTGACGATTTTCAAACCAGCATAACTCGGTGATAAAATGTCGGAAAAAAATGGCTAAGCAGCCATTTTGAAGATTGAAACTTCGTCTTTGATTTGGTTCTTGGAAATTTCAAGTGCGGCCATTTTTGACTTGTTCGTGCATGTTTGAACGAAGGGTCGCGGAAAGCGTGGACAACCGCCCGTTTCAAACTGCGCTATGGGAGTGAGAAAAAATCGGGGAAAACTGACGCCATAGCTGTTCTGTAGCCTCAGGGCTCCTCTTCAAAATCTGTTTTCGAAAATTTTACTCCGATTTTTTTTCACCGAGTAATTCAATTTTCAGTAATCTCATGCATTTGCGAAGCTATAGGAGGCGGACGCGCGTATGTACTGTTTTGGCGTTACCCAGGATGCACCACGTGGAGGTACAGTTACACGCACCCTTGGGGGCCGTGCATAAATGACGTCACCACTTAAGGGGGGGGGGAGTCACCGAAAATGTGACGTTTTGTGACATGGGGACGGGGACGGGGGGGTTCACGCAAATGTGACGTCACATTTCGAAATTTCAATTTTTCTTCAATATTCAGTCAAAAAACCCTGTCTCAAATTTGAAAAGCCCGCCCGAGGGGGGGTATGTGAAATTTTTGTGACGTCACCTTGGGGAGGGGGGGGTCCAAGCTTTGTGACTTGGTGTGACATGGGGGGAGGGGGGGTAAAAAAAGGCAGAATTCATGGTGACATCATTTATGCACGGCCCCCAAGGGTGCGTGTAACTGTACTTCCACGTGGTGCATCCTGGGTAACGCCAAAACAGTACACACGCGCGTCCGCCTCCTATAGCTTCGCAAATGCATGAGATTACTGAAAATTGAATTACTCGGTGGAAAAAAATCGGAGTAAAATTTTCGAAAGCAGTTTTTGAAGAGGAGCCCTGAGGCTACAGAACAGCTATGGCGTCAGTTTTGCCCGATTTTTTCTCACTCCCATAGCGCAGTTTGAAACGGGCGGTTGTCCACGCTTTTCGCGACCCTTCGTTCAAACATGCACGAACAAGTCAAAAATGGCCGCACTTTAAATTTCCAAGAACCAAATCAAAGACGAAGTTTCAGTTTTCAAAATGGCTGCTTGGCCATTTTTTCCGACATTTTATCACCGAGTTATGCTAGTTTGAAAATCGCCAATTTTCGGCAAGAATTGGGTGGTCCGTTAATTTTTTTGCTGAGTGTATATTTAATAAAATAAGTAAGCTAGATATGTAAGAATGGAAAAGAGAATTGTAAACGCCGCAAGGCACTGCAAATTGAATAAAACATTATACTACTATTATTATTTTAGAAAAAATTGAAATCCCGATTTTCACAACATGTTCAATATTAAATAATAATAATAATAATAATAAAGGGCGTATACGACTTTACACCTCTGCCTTGTCTAATTTTTTTGTGATGATATACTTGAAAATTTCTAAAAAGATCCGGAATTTTGATTATTCTGTGCGTTTCGCAGAATTCCAGAGTGTTTGTAGAAAAAAAAAAAAAATGGCGCATACGTTTTCATTTACATTTACAAATCTCACCACTTTTGAGTAAATTTTTTCCAATTATAATAATAATAATTATTATCATGACAATAATTGTTTTAATTATTGTCATGATGATAATTATTATTATAATTGAAAAAAAAATCAAATTATTATTATTATAATAATTATAATTCATTGTTATAACTATTATTATTCCGAATTATGCTAGGCTAGGTATACGGCTGGCATTCCGGAGAGAGAGACTCCGGAACGCCAGCCGTATACCTAGCCATGCAGTGTTTATAATAAATAATGCAACGATGCTTCGATAACGCGGTAAGTACTCAAAGTGTTATTTCAAAATAATTGAACAAATGGTAATTGAATAAAAATTGATAATCCGGATCGACCCCTGTTCTATTTTTGTCCTCCTTTCCCAGAAACCTTTCATACTTCACGAAACAAACCAAAGTTCACACCAAACTTTATTCTCGTGAATTGATTTAGACTACGAATTTCAATTGCATTTACAATTCATTCATTCCTGGAAAAATACAAACAATTTCACCACGAGCATGGTAAGAAAAATTGTGACGTATACATCGGATGGAGGGTGAATGAATATCACTCGAGTTCTCTTTATTACATCATTTGTTTATTTTGAACTGCATAATGTCAAAAAAAAGAGACATAAATTCATTCATGATTACTCGCACTAGAGAAATAATTTTCTTTTATCAACGATGTAGAACAGATGAGATGTGATTTGAACGTATTGTTACGGGGACACCCGTTAGAATTTAAAGATCAGATGTTTGCTGTCACTTTGACAGCTGGAGTTTTTAGTGGGCTGGGTAAACAGCTGATAATTTGTTATTAAGAGAAGAGCATAAGAATTATTATTGTAAAAGCAGTCTTGTCTCAGACTTGAATGAGCATACACGTTTGAATAAACTTGAAGCTTGTTTGAACATATTTGTGAAGAGTTTTGTACTTCTTGTCTCACAGTTATTGAGTTAGTAGTTATTGAGAGACCTGGATTGATAAGCAGAGGTTTTAGCCCTTTGTAACAGTATTTTATGATTATGAGTCACAGGATTTTCAAAGATATTATAATTTATCGTGGTCAGATCAATATGGGGGAGAAAAAAAAACATCAACTAAATATTGCACCTCTCCTCGCCAACTGTATACCCTACTGGAATGTATTGCGAAAATGACCAGCAGGCTTCACCATTTACTTCCCTCTCTCTAGTCTCTTCGCAGGTACACGGACCCCTCGCTGCCTATGTAGGTGAAGGTAGCTGGACACTTTGCAGAAACCTGCCTGTGGGCACGATTTGTCGATTAAAAATTAACATTCCAGCAGCAAACTTACAGCATGATCAACAAGATTTACGTAATATCGGCCAGTGGAATGAAAAAAAAAATATCAAACGAATACAATGGAAACATTCCGTGGCTTCGAATGATATCCCAAGCTGTTTCTGGGATTTCCAGCCTGCATCAAAATCAAGGCCTGGGGCCAGATTCTGTTTCTTTTTCGTAGCGGTACGTTTGAAACGTACCGGTACGTTTGAAACGTACTACCCTCTCTCCTCGGCCGGCTCGGCGTTTCCCCTCGTTTCGTTGTTGCCTCGGCCGTACCCCTCGATGTTTGTCTATCTAGCAACCGATATAAACAACGAAGCTCGAGCATGCGGCCTGGCACGAGGCTAATTTCCCCGGCCAATGAAAATGCGCTGTCCGTCGCGAGCGGTGTCTTGCCGCACTACGGTGCGCGTGTTTTATTTTCAAACAATATTTTGCCGCCGCGATCGGGATTCTTTCCCAAACGTGATCTCGTCTAGTGTACACGTCGAAGAAAAAAGCAAAAATGAGGTGAGTACCGAGTTTTATTGTATATACTAATCTTTTCACGCCGAATCGATCGTGTAAAACGAACGAGCTCTCGTACATGCAACCCCGTTATTCAATGTCCACATTTCATCCTAGTTGACCCACGTAGAGTTTGCAATCCTTGCGGGACGCGGCTTTGTTGAATTTTTTTTTTTTTGTTTTTTTTTTCTAATAAATCGAAATTGACACGCAAACAGAAAAAACGTACACGTATGTATGATGAAACTTTTTTTTTTTTTTTAATAAATTGAAATTCACACGCAAACAGAAAAACGTACACGTATGTATGATAAAACTTTTTTTTTTTTTTATTAATCGAAATTCACACGCAATGGGAAAAAACGTACACGTATGCATGATCAAACTTGTATTTTTTTTTTTTTAATAAATCGAAATTCATACGCAGACAGAAAAAACGTACACGATAAATTTTTTTTTTTTTTAATAAATTGAAATTCACACGCAAACAGAAAAACGTACACGTATGTATGATAAAACTTTTTTTTTTTTTTAATAAATTGAAATTCACACGCAAACAGAAAAACGTACACGTATGTATGATAAAACTTTTTTTTTTTTTAATAAATTGAAATTCACACGCAAACAGAAAAACGTACACGTATGTATGATAAAACTTTTTTTTTTTTTTAATAAATTGAAATTCACACGCAAACAGAAAAACGTACACGTATGTATGATAAAACTTTTTTTTTTTTTTATTAATCGAAATTCACACGCAATGGGAAAAAACGTACACGTATGCATGATCAAACTTGTATTTTTTTTTTTTTTTAATAAATCGAAATTCACACGCAATTGGGAAGAACGTACATATTTATGAATGATAAACCAATTTGATTTTTTTTCCTGTAAACCGAAATTCACACACAAACAGAAAAAACCCACACGTATACGTATGATGAACTTTTTTTTTTTTTTATAAATCGAAATTCACACGCAATTGGGAAAAACGTACATATTTATGAATGATAAACCAATTTGATTTTTTTTTTTTTTTATCAACCGAAATTCACACACAAACACAAAAAATCCACACGTATACGTATGATGGAACTTTTTTTTTTTTATAAATCGAAATTCACACGCAATTGGGAAAAACGTACATATTTATGAATGATAAACCAATTTGATTTTTTTTCCTGTAAACCGAAATTCACACACAAACAGAAAAAACCCACACGTATACGTATGATGAAACTTTTTTTTTTTTTTTTATAAATCGAAATTCACACGCAATTGGGAAAAACGTACATGTATTTTTATTTCATTCTAGTTTGACCCACGTAGAGTTTGCGATCCTTGCGGGACGCGGTTTTATTATTATTAATATTTTTTTTTTCTACATTGAATTTCACACGCAATTGGGAAAAACTTACATATGTATGAATAATAAACCTATTTTTTTTTTGTTTTTTTATAAATCGAAATTCACACGCAAACAGAAAAAAACGTACATTCATGTATAATAAAACTTTTTTTTTCTTAATCGAAATTCACACGCAAACAGAAAAAACGTACACGTATGTATGATAAATTTTTTTTTTTTTAATAACTTGAAATTCACACGCAATTGGGAAAAACGTACATATTTATGAATGATAAACCAATTTGATTTTTTTTTATACATCGAAATTCACACGCAAATATAAAAAACGTACATGTATGTATCATAAACCAATTGTATTTTTTTTTTATTTCCCCTAAATCGAAATTCTCACGCAATTGGGAAAATCATACATGTATTTTGTTCCTAAAAAATTAACGTGGAATCCGCTTATCAAACTTCAGCGAAGAAAAAAAAGTGAAAAAAATGCGAAAGCAAGCAGACGGCAACCAAAAAATGGGCATCGCCGAATTCATGCTGGACTATCCGGACTTTGCGGCGGGGCGATTCCAAAGTGCGGATGGAAAGGGAACCAGCCGACGCCTATGGGGTCAGTTGGCCGATGAGGCCAATGCCAAGGGCCCACCGATCCGGACGAAGGCCCAATGGAAGAAGGTGAGAATTTGGCTCGATGGAGATGCGATCAATTATTTATAATAAACGTGAAAAAGGCCAGTCGAGGCGAAGGGGTCCTTGACTCGACTAGAACGCAGAATTCGTCTTGATCCGTCCATTGTCTTACAGACGTGGGTGGACATGAAGACCCGGGCGAGAAGGAAGGCTGCAGCCATCCGGGCCGACCAGAATAGAACCGGCAACCGTGACAACAATGCCGAGCCGTTGACTGCAATCGACGAAATGGTCCTTGCAGTCATCGGTAAGATTGTTGTCCACGGGTTGCCGGGGTACGGACAACAATCTTACCGATGACTGCAAGGACCATTTCGTCGATTGCAGTCAACGGCTCGGCATTGTTGTCACGGTTGCCGGTTCTATTCTGGTCGGCCCGGATGGCTGCGGCCTTCCTTCTGGCCCGGGTCTTCATGTCGACCCACGTCTGTAAGACAATGGACGGATCAAGACGAATTCTGCGTTCTAGTCGAGTCAAGGACCCCTTCGACTCGACTGGCCGTTTTCACGTTTATTGTAAATAATTGATCGCATCTCCATCAAGCCAAATTCTCACCTTCTTCCATTGGGCCACCTTCCGGATCGGTGGGCCCCTCGCATTCGCCTCATCGGCCAACTGACCCCACAGGCGTCGGCTGGTTCCCTTCCCATCCGCACTTTGGAACCGCCCAGCCGCAAAGTCCGGATGGTCCAGCATAAATTCGGCGATGCCAATTTTTTGCTCGCCGTCCGCTTGCTTTCGCATTTTTTTGCTTTTTTTTCTTCGCTGAAGTTGGATAAGCGGATTCCACGTTAATTTTTTAGGATAAAAATACATGTATGATTTTCCCAATTGGGTGAGAATTTCGATTTAGGGGAAATAAAAATAAATACAATTGGTTTATGATACACACATGTACGTTTTTTATATTTGCGTGTGAATTTAAGTTTATAAAAAAAAAATAAAAAAAATAATAATAATAAAACCGCGTCCCGCAAGGATCGCAAATTCTACGTGGGTCAAACTAGAATGCAATAAAAACACATATACGTCTTCCCTAATTGCGAGTGAATTTCGATGTGTAAAAAAAAATCAAATCGGTTTATTATGAATACATGTAAGTTTTTCCTAATTGCGAGTGTATTTCGATTTATAAGAAAAAAACAAGTGTTATCATACATACGTGTACGTTTTTTCTGTTTGCGTGTGAATTTCGATTAATACCTAAAAGATAAGAAAAAAAGTTTTATCATACATACGTGTACGTTTTTTCTGTTTGCGTGTGAATGTCGATTTATAAAAAATAAAAAAAAAATTTCATCACACATACGTGTACGGTTTTTCTGTTTGCGTGTGAATTTCGATTTATAAAAAATGAAAAAAAAAATTTCATCACACATACGTGTACGTTTTTTCTGTTTGCGTGTGAATTTCGATTAATAAAAGATAAGAAAAAAAGTTTCATCATACATACGTGTACGTTTTTTCTGTTTGCGTGTGAATGTCGATTTATAAAAAATAAAAAAAAAATTTCATCACACATACGTGTACGTTTTTCTGTCTGCGTGTGAATTTCGATTTATTAAAAAAAAACAAAAAAAAAAATACAAGTTTGATCATGCATACGTGTACGTTTTTTCCCATTGCGTGTGAATTTCGATTAATAAAAAAAAAAGTTTTATCATACATACGTGTACGTTTTTTCTGTTTGCGTGTGAATTTCGATTTATTAAAAAAAAAAAACACAAGTTTCATCATACATACGTGCACGTTTTTTCTGTTTGTGTGTCAATTTCGATTTATTAGAAAAAAAAAACAAAAAAAAAAAAATTCAACAAAGCCGCGTCCCGCAAGGATTGCAAACTCTACGTGGGTCAACTAGGATGAAATGTGGACATTGAATAACGGGGTTGCATGTACGAGAGCTCGTTCGTTTTACACGATCGATTCGGCGTGAAAAGATTAGTGTATACAATAAAACTCGGTACTCACCTCATTTTTGCTTTTTTCTTCGACGTGTACACTAGACGAGATCACGTTTGGGAAAGAATCCCGATCGCGGCGGCAAAATATTGTTTGAAAATAAAACACGCGCACCGTAGTGCGGCAAGACACCGCTCGCGACGGACAGCGCATTTTCATTGGCCGGGGAAATTAGCCTCGCGCCAGGCCGCATGCTCGAGCTTCGTTGTTTATATCGGTTGCTAGACAGACAAACATCGAGGGGTACGGCCGAGGCAACAACGAAACGAGGGGAAACGCCGAGCCGGCCGAGGAGAGAGGGTAGTACGTTTCAAACGTACCGGTACGTTTCAAACGTACCGCTACGAAAAAGAAACAGAATCTGGCCCCAGGTAGTAAAATGGAAAAGTATCCTGCTGCGGAACAGCGGAAGGCAGAAAGCCAGAAGGTTGGAGAAATAAACTCAGTCAAAGTGGGGCCAAGTCAGGCCGTTGCCCTTGCGGAAATCATTTCTTATCTACCTGCCGCCGTTTATGCCTTACCAAACTATAATATAAGCGTGTATAATCAGCGGAATAATGAATTACTCCTAACAACAAACAGTTAGGCAGTCGATGTATCGGTGGTGAAAAATGGTGAGAAAAAAATGGGGTTTTGAAAATAAGAAAAGTTCTTGGCTGAGATTCCTTCCAATTCACCGTATAGCCTACATAAGTAGACCCGTGACCGCGGTCGTTGTGCAATTTTTACGAAAAAAATTCACCGGCAGAGGCTCGCGAGAGAAGCGCGAAGACACGGACACGGACACGGACACAGATTCGCGCATAAAACACGTATCCGCGTAAAGATGTGAAGAGTCTCGAATCTCGATTCCCCGGTCAAGTTTCTTCAACTTACGGAGCTGGTTGATCGTCTTTGGCACACGAAGTGGGGATCCTGTGCTTCGGCGGTAGAATATGACCTCGAGGAGGTTCCCGATCTCGAGCAAACGACGGCGGTCCTTCGATCGGCGACGACGTAGACGCACATTTATTAGCACGAGATATTGAGAGGAAAATCTAATAAATATGATAAACACGACGATATTCAAGTCGGCGTTCATCCTGGTCGTGGTCCTGCTGCTGCAGTCCTCGCGGACCTGGGCGCACCCGGTGGACATGGACGTTGAGATTCATTCGTCTAAACCGACGACCGGACGGCCACCCATCGCCGGCGATCACTACGACCAGCGGCAAAACGGGACGAAAAATTTCCGGATCCACGTCGACGGTGTCGTCTTCGTCGTCGCCCCGGCCCAGGCGCTCCTTCTCGCCGCGGAACTCGACCCTAGTTCGCTTCTCGCGATGGGCCAGGAAGGATTCGGGGACTCCTCGAAGCCCGACACCCACAAGCCGATCGTCGAGGACGTCCAGAAACCGAGTAAACAGAAATCCGCCCACAGGTTCGTCGCCCGATTCTCTATTCTATTATTATCGACTTTCCAAAAAATTACAGGCAGCAGGTAACGATGTAGGAATTGAACATGAAAATATTTTCAGCCATGGATCAGGATTACGCCTGAGTAATTTACTTGGACCACTTCTGCGGCGTATCGCACCCTGAGTGGATGTTGGCAACGCCCGAATTTCACGATTCGATCAACCTCTTGACTCAATCATACCCATACGCACCTACTTTACCTATACCTATTACCTTTTACCTGTATCGATAATGTTATAATATTGTAACAACGTGTGATGATAAAAGAAATAAATTATTCTGCGAAATCTTCCATCATTTTCATATTTTCCTCGCATGTTTCATACTACCGTCTCGCATCTCGAGTGTAGATGTTGGGTAATATCTCCATCAAATCACGAGTACGTCACAGACTCGACGCATTCATCATTATCGCCAGGGTATGCGTGTAACGGAAGTTCAACGGAAGCGGCTAGTTTCTCGATTGTGCGTCTCGTTGCACGTGGATTTTCATTTTCGTTCTATTAAAATTTAAATACAGTATCCGACACCGTTACCGCGCCGTACTCGAGGACACGCTGTCGTCTGTGTATAAAAAACGCTTATTTTCTTTCTATGTTAATTCATTTCGTCCTCGAATTCACTCTTGCACTGTACAACCTGGTTCGTATTACCTATTTCTCACTCGTATTATCGTTAAATTAGATATAATATGGCTACATAGTTTCTGACTACATTACTAGTCATAATCCAGCTAGATAATTTCTTTTATTCCGTTTACGGTGAAAACTCTTTTATTTACCTCGTCAATTCGCTTACACAATTGCTTAATTCGTATGTCTGTTTTGATTCAGAAATAAAATCTAATATAATAATAACTATACCTAATATCGACGAACACGGTCGAATAATTTCGTACAAAATATTGGCGGAGAAGGAAAAGAAAAAAGATCAAATCATTCGATCATCAGCTTCAAAGTAATCGGTCCATTTTGACGGAAATAACATTCGAGCGCTAATCGTTCGTCAATTATCGTCCATCGAGAAACAAGGCGAAGGGGAACATTTACTTCGGCAAATTCTATCCAAGGAAAGTTAAAAACGTGTGAAAAACCAGAGAAAATGAAAAAAAAGAACGAACAATCAAAGGACGAAACGAAATGTCTGTTTGAATTTAGGGAAAATATTATCATCGTCGATTCTGTATTATCAACGATCGACAGCTGGCTTTTAATCCATTATACTTTCATGTTTAAGAGTGTGAGGTAATTGATCCATTATCGAGTTATGCATATTCAACGCGTACCCTGTCAATTATTTGGATTTATTGAAGACAAATTTATCGAATCGATTTATCTAATATCAGAATACGATATTGCTTTAAAATAAACTAGAATATATGATATCGCGAATCTCTCGTAGATTATCAAATAAATTGGCAAATATTATCATCAGAGTGTTATTTCAAGCTCAATTCTATATTTTATACTAATTTGTGTTTGTTCTTATATTTGGAAAACCGGCTATCGTGGTTCCCCCGTCAAAATCGATTTCACGTGATTGCTACCGTAATACGTAATACTAGTTCTATGAAGCACAGAGCTTGTCCGGTACATGGCATCGCGTAACTAAACAATCGCTATAACCCCTAATTGTTGAAAGTAACAAATTCCTTGCATACGTTCATATTATCCTGAATACGTTGATCGGTAAATAGCAAATTGAAATGTAAATTAATTCATGCAATGAAAACTATTTTGCCTGATAGGATAAGAAAAATTGGCCGTCGAATCACAATCTTGAAATTTGCAATTATCGATTTCAATCCGAATAATTGCGGAAGGCTAACTATCGTATTACAGTATGTGTATATGTATATTTACATGCACAGTCATTAATATATAGGTATGTATATAGTAGTCTCACTAAGTTATATTATAAACTCTGTTTAGGTAGAGTTTCCGATATCTGTACAAAACAAAGTCAACTAGGTACAGAAATTCCATTCCTACGGTCCATCAGTTTCTGACCCGTGTGCGATCAATAACCGAGTAGTTGGCTACTTTTTACCCTAATTTCATCATTTCTATCGGTCCGCCTCCTTACCTCTGAACAGAGCAATGCAATTGGGACAAAATATTCACAGTTAAATGCACCCTTGTAGGTAAATACGTATAATGAACGTTCAAATGACCAGGCGCCGAGCAACATGCGAAGACGCAAGGTTTATTTTCGCTTCCGTTGCCGTTGGCTCGTTTCTTTCGTTGTCGGAGCATGACTCCTCGTCGCAGCGTTTCTCCTGGCCTTGGTTCTGTAACATCGGACATCGAACTCTGGTTTAATAATCAAATTTTGTTACTCAGTATTCAAGAAATGTCAAAATCAACAAAAATACCTGCGACGCTAAATTCTGGCATGTTTCGTTGATCATAGTTCTCTCTCCGCAAGATATATTGGCCAGGGAATTCTCCGATCCACGTAAATGTTCCGCCAGCTTTCGCACCTCATCCAATTCGGCTAGGTTTATTTCCACCTTGCATTCTAGTTCAGTTCTATACGTAGAAGGATGAAAATACGATAAGTAGGCGTTCACATTATTAGAAGTAATCGATGATAAATTCTCGACTGATCAACAATGATTACTTTTCATCTCTCAATTCTTGGATGCAAGTATCGTTGTCCAGCTGTATGATTCTCAACACTTTCAAAAGTTTCGTGACGAGATTATCGACGTCGATAACTTGATCGACTAGAGAAATCGCGGGACAATAATCCACGAGCGGTCCTGGATTTTCGGAGGTGCCTGCCTCTGACTCGCTCAAAGATTCACATTCGTCGTCTTCCTCGTCTTCGACCTGATCACAAAATTGTCAGTTTATAAAAAAAGGAAATGGAATTCGAATGACCGGTTCAACACTTGAACGCATTCGAGATCATTTCTGTTTACCTTACGCCGATGCAGGATGGCCTGTGTAAGATTGGAGAGGCTTGTGGATTCGTCGGTGAATCTACCACCGGATCTGGTATTTTCTTCCGTTCCATTCTCCGTGTTGCCCAGAACTCTGCGAAGAGAGTCGCTGCTCGACACCATGTTGTGGGAGTAGGTATCCGGCAGAGGGACGTCCTCCAAGACGCTCTCCATCATCAGGCAAGGTTCGGTCTCAAAGTCCAGCAAATCGGAAGAAGAGTCGAGACTCAAGTCTGGTCAAGGAAGCGTGGTTTTAGCATTCATCTCGTCACAACGAGACGTGTCTTATGTACCGATTACTCAATTTCAGGAATGGTGAATATTTTCAATACCTTTGTGCAATTTCAAAGCCTCTACCAAAACAGGTTTTTTATCCATAGGTTTGCCGACAAAAGGATGTGTCGCCGCATTTCTGATAGCTCCTATAACCGCTGAAACGAAAGAACCTCGCTTCGGACTCGGGGTGAACTCCTTGAGGCTCTGCCTGGAGCTAACAGGGCTCGACTCTACGCTGCTATTGCTGCGGCTGTATGCCTCATTGTGATATATTACATCCTGAGAACACAAGACAATCATAAAATAACATTGTTTCAGCGTCGACAAGTGAGCTTAGTTTATACAAATAGCGAGTCACTGGCACAGGTCAGTGTTTTTTCTACTCGCTGTGACAAATTGTCGGATGATCTTATATTAGCAGCGATTTACAATATGCAAAGCCAAGCACAAAGTTCGACAAACTTTTAATCGGATAGCAGCTGAAATTATTAGTGTGTCGTGTTTTTAGTTCTATGTATGGAAACCATTGATAGAGTAATATTTGCACATTTCTGTGTGGTAAGGCGTTGATTGATTGGTCTGTGATGAATTTTGATAGTATACAAAGTCCGAGAATTATAATAGTGTGATTTCAGCACATGACGCACGTGTCTGAATATACTTAGTGCGATTACTTGCCATATAAAAATTGCTCGTGACATGCGCTCATGTATTCTTTACATATTCTATTAAATCAGTGTTTCGGATGGTCGGTTAATTGATCTCACAGAAGCTACAAAGCCTACTTCTTACGACAACTCACCTAATGGTAAACTCGACACTCACGAAGGAATGCAATGAAAAATAAAGTACATAAACTTTTGATTTATCGCCGGTACTGCACTAAAGAATATATATAAATTATAATCAATAAACGCTCGTAATTTGAAGCTGTTCATGTGCAAGTTTACGGAAAGTTAGAGGGCACACGTCAACTGTATTTTATTTCAAAATGTTTTCATGCGACTCATAATTCTATGAAGAATGACACAATAATATGAGATGCTACTCAAATACTGCCTCAAGTTATGCAGAGTTAACTCCTGCTTGGCTTTTTAAGATAAATCGTGCACCGTGATAATGCCAATCAAATTTGGACAAAAGAATCCATAATTATGGTAGATATACGATACTATAATTTCGAGGAAACTCTATCCTGTATCAAAGGACAAACAATTCAATGAAGTTTCCAGTTAATATTAATAACCGGACGACGCCTGTCCAAGTTTTCAGAGCTGTGCCAAAAGCAGTGAAAATATTTCGTTACTGACGACTGTGGAGATAACAAATGGAGCCGATCTCGAATCGTATGATAAATTCAACACTTTTGGCACGGCCCTACAAACAAGCATCAAAATTCTGCCCAATTGTCATTTTATTCTATAAACTGATGTCGACGGCTACCTCTAGGTCCTTTTCAGAGATATTGTAGGAAGTCACGAGCTGATCGACCAGACCTTCCAGCCTCGTTCCCAATCCAGACAAAGCGACGGCTGCCCCGGAAACGGCAGCTCCCTGCGTGAGCAGCAAATCCCTGCTTCGTCGCTCAACGGCATTCAATTTAAGATTCATGGACAAGTTTTCTTGCCTACAAGCAGTCGCAACCAATAAATTAATATCAAATGTACGAAACGAGGAAAATAGTATTATATGTGAACAGTCGATTTATCTATTTGTCGATTATTCAATTAAAAATCCAAAGTACCTTCGTTGTTCGCTGATTCTCACCAAGTGTTTACACTCTTCGATCTGCCTTCCCAACTCAGATTTAGATTGCCTCATAAGTTCGTCCTTTCTTTTCACCTGTTGGAGCATAAAATAAAAAAATTGTTTATCGTCCGATGTAGCCATCTGATCGTTGCCTTCGGATAAACTAAAAACCACTCGTCAAAAAGGTCATGATGAATTATTTACCTCTGCTTCTGAATCTTTGAGGGCTTCCGCCAGGGTAGCCTTTTCTTCTTGAAGAAAATCCTGCATCTCCATCGATTCAGCTTCGAGTTCCTGCTGTTGTTGTAGGAGAGTTTTCTGGGCTGCTATACTCTTCTCCAAATCCTTGAATAACAATGGATAAAAATTAGATATCAGTTAGAAATACCGTTGACTAAAATCAACCAGAATCACGTAGTCGACACGATTATGGAATCTACCGACCCTGTTCAACATTCGACAAAGCGATTGCAAATCCTCGATCTCGATTTGTTGATTAGCTACGACTTGTCCAGAAGACTGTATGTGGGTTTCCAGTTCCAAGAAGCTGTCCCCATCTGAAAATAGAAGCAAGATATTTACCGTCATGGTCGTCCTCTTGGTAGAAGTAAATTTACGTAACGTATCGATAACATCGAGCGATTGGATACCTGCGTGTTCAGATTGTGGGGTGCCGAGCATGGCTAGTACTCTTTGAGCATTCTTGTCCAACTCTTGCCTGGCAAAGGCATGATCAGCCTTCTCCTCTTCTAGGATCTTCCGAGTTTCGGCAAGCTCTGATTTCAGCCTATCATTTTCTACTCTAAACGAGGCAGCTTCATCCGCAACACGCTTCACCTCGGCTCGCAGTGCATTAAGATCCTCCCAAGATCCCTCCGTCTGACAAGTCTCATCCGATCTATCGACCCCCGTGGGATCCGGTACGGCTGTAACTACTCCGGCAAAAACTTTCTCCATATCCTGCCCAGTGAGGCCCGTTTGCACGCTAATTTCATGATAAATCCTAGTTTTCTCAGCAGTCTTGGTCTTTGGATAAGGGGGCAGACTCTTGTACATCGTATTATCTCTCGA
Organism: Euura lappo; assembly: GCA_018257835.1. Taxonomy (NCBI): domain Eukaryota; kingdom Metazoa; phylum Arthropoda; class Insecta; order Hymenoptera; family Tenthredinidae; genus Euura; species Euura lappo. Next base: position 72,116 of record JAEUYN010001727.1, read on the forward strand.
AGGAACAGATTTCTTACTATTAACTCTATTAAGACTAGCGTCTCTGCTACCAGATCGGCTTCTGACAGTTTTATCATTGGCTTTAGGAACTGTGGTAAATTTGCTTCTATTTCTCCTAGGCAGCGTGGCGTAAGAGTCAGCAGCTTTAGCGTCCGTGCTAGCTACAATTTTCTCCTTGCGAACACTTTTCGCTTCCGCGCAATTGGCATAACTTGCCCTGGGAGTGCTCAAAAGTTTTCTACTTTCTTCCGACGGCGTGGATCCCGGAGTTCTTCCCCTGGTGGTGGACCCACCCCGCGACTTGGCACTGCTGGCTCCGCTAGTCCCTCTTCCTCTCTGCGCCAGGTCCTTGTTGATCTCAGTGGTCAACGCGGACGGTAAAGAGTCGGGTATCGGTCTGGTCCTCGTTCGCACGTTACAAGGTGTAGATCCAGGCCTGGGAGTAGCACCTGGCCTACCACCGGGGCAATTGGTAGGAGTGGCGTCTCTGCAGTTGATTTCCCTGACGGAAGAGGGTTTCGACTCCCTCGACCGTCCCCTGTCCCTACATCCGGGCTGAGTCTTGGACGGAACAGTCCTGGGAGTAGCGGTCCGACTTTTAGACCTCGGAGTGGCAGACGCCGTGCCGCTGGAAGGTGCAGGTTTGGCGCGCGACGGTTTCTGGGGCTCTGCCGTACCGATTTTTTTCTTATTAGCGGCTGAAACTATCACAGATCGTTTGTTATTGGTCCTAGTACCACGGGCGGAGATGCTGCCGGCTATCGAAGAACTTTCGCTTCCTCCTTCGCTGGTTCCTTCGCCGGCGTTCAGTCTCAAGTCATCCGGAAGGGTGGCGCATGGATCTTCGTAGACGGAACAGCAGCTGACTAGACTAGAGTCGCACGAGGCCTCGTCCAGACCTCCGCAACTGCTCGCATAATCGACGCTGTTCCTACTCCGAACCCTGGGCAACTCTGTGGCGCATCCTTCGACTCCACTGTCACTGCCGTCTTTACTGTCTTTACTCTCTCTAGAAAAATCCTTATTGTCCGTGACTGTATTTTGGAGGGATTCGTCGTTATCTTTGACCATTCGTTCGGATTCAGGAATGACGTGAATAACTGTAATATTGCAGTCGCTGTTCATCGTTCCGTCGGGATCATCTTCGACGGATAATTTCGGATCGGTCGGCGAACCGAGCTCCTCAGGTACGCCGGAATCTTGCCTTGCCACATTTTGAGGGAAAGGTTCGACCAAAGTAGCGCTCTCGTTCGACAATTCCATTTCAATAATTTGATCTCAATTTTCCGAGAGCAAAATCTTTACGGAAATCTGCTTCTCATGCTGCTGAAAAAAGAAAAAAAAATGTAACAACAACATCAAATGTGTTGTTTTGACATTTTTTTTATTTACCTGAACGATAAAAAGTGTCAAAATGAACATAAAATTTTGGCTGGATCTGCTCTGACATTTTATTTCTAACCGTGTAAGACCGATAACGAAAAGAAACCTTAGCTGACATTTATC